>JACXGI010000537.1:106917-130731 GCA_016801175.1 Esox masquinongy
GCCCTCTTCAGATCACCCCACAGATGTTCAATTGGATTCAGGTCTGGGCTCTGGCTGGGCCATTCCAAAACGTTAATCTTCTTCTGGTGAAGCCATGCTTTTGTGGATTTGGATGTGTGCTTTGGGTCGTTGTCGTGCTGAAAGGTGAACTTCCTCTTCATCTTCAGCTTTCTAACAGACGCCTGAAGGTTTTGTGCCAGAATTGCCTGGTATTTGGAACTGTTCATAATTCCCTCCACCCTGACTAAGGCCCCGGTTCCAGCTGAAGAAAAACAGCCCTAAAGCATGATGCTGCCACCACCATATTTCACTGTGGGTATGGTGTTCTTTGGGTAATGTGCAGTGTTGTTTTTGCGCCAAACATACCTTTTGGAATTATGGCCAAAAGCTCAACCTTGGTTTCATCAGACCATAACACATTTTCCCACGTGCTTTTGGGGGACTTGATGTTTGTTTTTGCAAACTTCAGCCGGGCTTGCATGTTTTTCTTTGTAAGAAAAGGCTTCCGTCTTGCCACCCTACCCCATAGCCCATTCATATGAAGAATACGGGAGATTGTTGTCACATGTAGCACACAGCCAGTACTTGCCAGAAATTCCTGCAGTTCCTTTAATGTTGCTGTAGGTCTCTTGGAAGCCTCCCTGACCAGTTTTCTTCTCGTCTTTTTATCAATTTTGGAGGGACGTCCAGTTCTTGGTAATGTCTCTGTTGTGCCATATTTTCTCCACTTGCTGATGACTGTCTTCACTGTGTTCCATGCTATATCTAATGCTTTGGAAATTCTTTTGTACCCTTCTCCTGACTGATATCTTTCAACAATGAGATCCCTCTGATGCTTTGGAAGCTCTCTGCAGACCATGGCTTTTGCTCTGAGGTGCAACTAAGAAAATGTCAGGAAAATCCTACTAGAACAGCTGAACTTTATTTGTGATTAATCAGAGTCAATTTAAATGATGGCAGGTGAGTAATTACTTCTATTTAACATGAGTTTGAATATGATTGGTTAATTCTGAACACAGCCACATCCCCAGTTATAAGAGGGTGTGCACACTTATGCAACCAGGTTATTGTAAGGTTATTATTTTTTATTTTTCCCCCTAGAAGATTTCAGTTTGTTTTTCAACTGAATTGTTCACATTATAGGTCACATTAGAAGTGGAAAAGATTCTGACATGATTTATCTTTGTCTCATTCTTTTACATCACAAAAACCTGGCATTTTAACAGGGGTGTGCAGACTTCTTATATCCATTGTAAATTTTGCATTTCATTTGGAAATCAAGGTCCCAGAGTCTGGAGGAAGAGTGGCGAGGCACAGAATCCAAGTTGCTTGAGGTCCAGTGTGAAGTTTACACAGTCAGTGATGATTTGGGGCACCATGTCATCTGCTGGTGTGTTTTATCAAGTCCATAGTCAATGCAGCTATCAACCAAGAGATTTTAGAGCATTTCATGCTTCTATCTGATGACAAGCTTTATGGAGATGCTGGTTTCCTTGTCCAGCAGGACTTGCCAAAAATGACGGGTGACTTGTTTGCTGCCCATGGTATTACTGTGCTTGATTGGCCAGCCAACTCGCTTAACCTGAACCCCATAGAGAATCTATGGGGTATTGTCAAGAGGAAAATGAGACACCAGACCCAACAACACAAACGAGCTGAAGGCCACTATCAAAGCAACCTGGGCTTCCGTAACACCTCAGCAGTGCAGCAGGGTGATTGTCTCCGTGACACACCGGACTGATGCAGTAATTCGTGCAAAAGAAGCCTTGACCAAGTATTGAGTGCATAAATTAACATACTTATGAAACCTTTGCAGGTGTTTTGAGTTAATTAGCTGATTAGAGCTCTTCTTAGTTTGACGTTTGTGTATTATACATTTTTGTTCTAATATTTTGAGATACCGGATTTTTGATTGTAAGCCATAATCATCAAGATTGAAACAAAAAGGCTTGAAATATTTCACTTCATGTGTAATTCACTTTTTGATTTGAATTATTAAATTAAAATTAACTTTTCCACAATATTCTAATTATTTGAGATTCACCTGTATATGTGGAAATGATCAAAGGTAGGGAATTCTATTCTCCAAGCAGACCATTGTTGAAAAACTATCCAAAATAAGTATAATAGTGGTTGGTTTAAGTAGCCTGGTTTATTTGACCAACAGAATATTCCCAGTTTAGGTAGTCCTAATCATTTAGCAACAGGCAGGCTATTCCCAATAGTTGTTACCCCAGGTTATGTTCTCCAAACAGCATAGATATTAATAAACGCTATGTTATTTCTACTGTTGCCGGGATAACAGGGGAAAGTGGTTTTCCGACACCAACGAATTGTATGTTGCTCTTTAACACAATAGATTTATTCATAGCTGCCTGGTCATATGTTCTGAATTAGAAGAATATAAAGTAAAATTGGAAAAACATTCCACCTTCTCTAAGTATTATCCATAAGAGTCAACTTTAATAGCCATTTAAAGAATAAAAACACATTTTTATTTGACGCATGATGAAAGTAGTTATTTCCCTGAATCCATACAGGGAGTGCATGCTGCTGTTTCCATCTTCAGCGTAACACTACGCTCACCACAAGCAAAGTAGGATAGATAGCTGCTATAGCCTGGATTAAAGGTGAGTAGGTGATACTATTCACTGTAATCTCTGGGGCAAACATGTACAGGATATCTGAGAGAAGCCATCTACATATCTAACCAAGGAGTAAAATGAATACTTGACTAGATTGACCTCTGTTCTCGGGTAAAGGCCTATTTCAACTGTAAATCAATGTATAAAGTAATTCCTGATAGGATTGTATAAAGTAATTCCTGATAGTAATTCCTGATATAAAGTAATTCCTGATAGAACAATGCAGGGGTATAATAGCCTGCCATATAGGAATATAAACAGGATATATATATATATATATATATATATATACACAGTATCTCACAAAAGTGAGTACACCCCTCACATTTTTGCAAATATTTGATGATATCTTTTCATGTAAAGTAGTGAGTGTACAGCTTGTATAACAGTGTAAATTTGCTGTCCCCTCAAAATAACCCATTAATGTCTAAACCGCTGGCAACAAAAGTGAGTACACCCCTAAGTGAAAATGTCCAAATTGAGCCCAAAGTGTCAATATTTTGTGTGGCCACCATTATTTTCCAGCACTGCCTTAACCCTCTTGGGCATGGAGTTCACCAGACCTTCACAGGTTGCCACTGGAGTCCTCTTCCACTCCTCCATGACGACATCACGGAGCTGGTGGATGTTAGAGACCTTGCGCTCCTCCACAGATGCTCAATAGGGTTTAGGTCTGGAGACATGCTTGGCCAGTCCATCACCTTTACCCTCAGCTTCTTTAGCAAGGCAGTGGTCATCTTGGAGGTGTGTTTGGGGTCATTATCATGTTGGAATACTGCCCTGCGGCCCAGTCTCCGAAGGGAGGGGATCATGCTCTGCTGCAGTATGTCACAGTGCATGTTGGCATTCATGGTTCCCTCAATGAACTGTAGCTCCCCAGTGCCGGCAGCACTCATGCAGCCCCAGACCATGACACTCCCACCACCATGCTTGACTGTAGGCAAGACACACTTGTCTTTGTACTCCTCACCTGGTTGCCGCCACACGCTTGACACCATCTGAACCAAATAAGTTTATCTTGGTCTCATCAGACCACAGGACATGGTTCCAGTAATCCATGTCCTTAGTCTGCTTGTCTTCAGCAAACTGTTTGCGGGCTATCTTGTGCATCATCTTTAGAAGAGGCTTCCTTCTGGGATGACAGCTATGCAGGGCAATTTGATGCAGTGTGCGGCGTATGGTCTGAGCACTGACAGGCTGACCCCCCACCTCTTCAACCTCTGCAGCAATGCTGGCAGCACTCATATGTCAATTTCCCAAAGACAACCTCTGGATATGACGCTGAGCACGTGCACTCAACTTCTTTGGTCGACCATGGCGAGGCCTGTTCTGAGTGGAACCTGTCCTGTTAAACCGCTGTATGGTCTTGGCCACCGTGCTGCAGCTCAGTTTCAGGGTCTTGGCAAGGTCTTCTTATAGCCTAGGCCATCTTTATGTAGAGCAACAATTCTTTTTTTCAGATCCTCAGAGAGTTCTTTGTCATGAGATGCCATGTTGAACTTCCAGTGACCAGTATGAGGGAGTGTGAGAGTGATAACACTAAATTTAACACACCTGCTCCCCATTCACACCTGAGACCTAGTAACACTAACGAGTCACATGACACCGGGGTGGAAAAAAGCTAATTGGGCCCAATTCGGACATTTTCACTTAGGGGTGTACTCACTTTTGTTGCCAGCCGTTTAGACATTAATGGCTGTGTGTTGAGTTATTTTGAGGGGACAGCAAATTTACACTGTTATACAAGCTGTACACTCACTACTTTACACTGTGGCAAAGTGTCATTTCTTCAGTGTTGTCACATGAAAAGATATAATCAAATATTTGCAAAGATGTGAGGGGTGTACTCACTTTCGTGAGATACTGTATATATATATATATATATATATATATATATACTTTATATACTGTATATATAACTCACATATAATGTTACTCACATATAATGTTATGACTATAAAATATGTTGTATACATAAAACAGGATACCTACCAAGTCCATGTCTGTGTGTTGACATCGGAGGCATAGTGGACCACACTTTGTTGAAGGGGTTGTAACACTCCACCATGTTTGATGTCTTCAGCCCATCCCGGCCCCCCACAACATACAGCTTGTTGTCAATCACAGCCACACCAAACTGTAGCCTCCTGCCATTCATCACCCCCACCTGGATCCATGTATTCGTTCGCAGGTCGTACTTCTCTATGGTTGTAGATCCTACAGAAACATGGACACAACTGAAGAATTCAGGTGACTGTTTTAGAGGTTTTACATAAAATATTTGTATGCTGTATGTTCAGATAGTTTTTCTTATACACACATTTAGTATGTTATCTGTGGAATGTTTGGGATTGATTAGAAATGGTGTCAATGTAGTGTAGAATCAATTAATAGTAATCCTTACTCTGCTGGGATAGGCTGAACAAGTATACTGCACAAATACTGCACAAGTAACTAGACCTTTAAACATGTAGCCTTCCTGTTACATGTCAAATCATTTTCAAAAGTGTCATATCAGGAGAAACTGGAGATAAAATGTCTCGGTGCTCATCTGCCAATGGATGTAAACAGAATACAACAATTCGGAAGAAGAAATATCAAATTCAATAACAGGTTTGGTAGGACACATGCCCTATTCTGCTTCCCCTACCTTCTTTTCAGCAGTAAGTTGTAGCCTTATGTGTCCAACCCTGATAATTTGGTCCCTCTCTCCCAGAAGTCTACTGTTCTTTCTTGGTTAAATTGCTTCTTCCCATTCCTGACAAGCACACACCTATTAGGAAACTGACTGTGACAACTGGCAAATCCCAGTGGATAAATGAGTAATTTAAAAAATCGTCAGAGAGGGATGGTGCTAAAGGAATTGCAAATAAGTCTGGCTGCAAAGAAAAAAGGTGCTCTATCATGAAAAATCACAAAATTAAACAAAGCAAGAAAACAGTACTACAAAAGTTTTCATTATATTTGGAATAATCTGGCTCTACAGTATCTTGATGCTTATTGAGGTGAAAAAATAGCTTAAATGGACATTTCACCATGGGGGAGCTTTAGGTGGTTTGTATCAAGTTTGCGAGATGTCTAGGTCAGTGAGAATTGTTTCACAAATAATTGGCCAGAAGGAGTGCGGGAATGAGAATTACATGCTAACCAACACACGCTAGTATGTCAGAGCGCATATTAAAGGGCACGTGAGACCTTAAAAACAAATGTAGTCATGTTTTATTTTATTTCACAAAACCTCCATATTACACACACTTCAAGTCAATTTGTGTTAAGTCGCAGTTGTCCTTTTTTTGATGGAGCCATGGATTTTTTTCAGTGTTGTTCCTATCAGCAGATTTATTGGTAAATGTACAAGGTTCCATATTTTTACCATAATCTAAAAGACTACAACTGTGGAGGGGCAATGATTCCTGCTCTAGTGAATTTCTTTGTTTTACCATCGGCAGATCGCTAGCTAACTAACTTTATGCAACACAAAACCTCATGAAAACTGAAATCAGATTAATAATTTTTATTAATTAACCATAGATGTTTGAACCAGGTAGGCTAACAAAGAAGATTAGACAGACTTTTGGGTAGATTTAGAATCTACAGTAATTATTGAGATCTGTGGGTAGCAATTAGTAGGCTAACCTGCATTTACCACAACATTGGAGCCTCACAGTACTTGATCAGTTTGCCTTTCTACTGCATATTGTACATTAGCAGAAGTGTTTTATTCGGTCTTTAAACAGCTTAAACAAATGTAAATGAGGTAACTTTACTGTTATTATGGCTACTGAACATTTAGTATAATAAATAGTGTCATCGTACATAGAAGTAACAACCAGACTTATTTGAAAGTCAAAAGGAAACTATCACTGTAAAAAAAATTCTACTGTTAATGTTTTTTTCTACTGTGTGTTATGGTTATTGTTTGGTGGCATTGTATAAGCGAGATAAACACATCCATAGTATCCAGATTGTGCTGTTTACCTTTGATCTGGTGGTACCAAATATGGGTGCTTGTGTATTGGCAGCAGGCAAACAAAAAGCGAAAGACCACTTTTCTGTGCTTGCTTGTAATTTGTAGTGCCAGGCACAGAACACCACATGGGCATGATCAACGTTGGTTTTTCGAAAATGTACATTTTTGGTCTTGTAAATAATATAACTAGCATATTCTCTTCTTTAATTTTTTTTGCTATAAACTTTAGGCTCTTTAGCGAGTCTTCTTACCATTCACACTGCTATGTTGACATTTGAACACACGTAATGAACTTTGGTTAAATTCTTAATGACTGACAAGCCATGCCACCAGAACCTGATACTGCACAGCTATGGATGTAACGGCTTACATTTTCGTAGCTGATGTTTTGCATTTAGTAAAACAAGATAATCAAATCAGGACTTTATACCGTTATTGTACCAGGTAGGTATTAAATAAGACTGCATTCTTATTTACTGCAGCACCCTGGGACCAACTAGGATTAACCTGCTCATGGACGGAACATCATTGGTTTTTCACCTTGTCAGCTCAAGAATTAGAACCAGCATCCTTCTGTTTACAGGCCTGATCCTCTTGACCAGTAAAATACCCTGCCACCCCAAGGGAACTTAGGCCATCTCTCTAGATTATATCAGCTCGATTCAGACGGCACAGAAAATATTGTAACGAGCAATAAGTTGGTCCTGATTACAGAAAAATGTTTTATATTTGGGATGAATTGTTCGCTTGAGACCTTGAACATGTATTACTGAAAATGTGGTGATTAAGCAAGTCGAGGAGTCTAAACTGCTGTGTGTAGACCTTAACAGCAAGCTGCCGCAGCAGTGCTAATGGGGACCTGAATTAAATGCAAAAATGTGAAGCAGATAGTTCAAGGGAAATGTGATCATCGAGTATTGTAAAAGCTTTCATTGTATGCTTCTATACAGGAAGACATTAATACTGAATGGCCGTATTGTAAATGGTGTCGCTTTCTATTTCAAAAGTGCTTAACAATTTGGCATATGCTTCCCCATTTCAGCTCGCTCATGTCTTAATCAAAATTACGACTCCTATCTGGGTCTTTCTCATCTTTTTAGACAGTGTTCGAATAATGCATTACATTTTTGGGGTATAATTAGCTCACATGTGCTTTTCTTTGTGGATAGGATACAATATATTATTGAGGTCCATGAGGAATAGGGAGCAATTTCTGTTACAGAGTAGAAATAACCTTGGACAGAGTCCATGCCTCTATAATGCATTACCTAATGGGGTCCATAGGGGACTTGTCAAATTGTGCACTTTGCCAAGTTTCCACCTCAGAACTACCCAGGTGTTACACCTAGAATGCTCAGATTTTACTTTACCCCTTCGTACTCACCCCAAGTATTTTGTGTTACACTCCTAAATGACAAAAGAGCTTACATTAACACAAATATTAGCAACACATGGAGCTGTCTCAGGTACCATATGAACTTTATTTAGAGAACTGGGTCTTGTGTTATGTCCCATATAACTCAGTTGGTACAGCATGGCGCTTGCAACCCCAGAGGTTTTAGGTTCAAATCCCACGGGGGAAATCTATTCACTCACTACTGTAAATCGCTCTGAATAATGGCGTCAGCTAAATGACTAAAATGTAAATAGGTGCAAATTGACATTAGGTTTTCGTCACATTTTTTAAATGTATTTGCTCTGTGTATACAGCATTCTTTTAAATGGCATGCCAAATCTAGAAATCTATTGCAAATGTAGTATAGGCCTAACCTTTGGTAGCATCCATGCCTCCTACAGCATAGAGTGCTCCTACAGTGGATTTTCTGGGTTTAGTCCTGGGGCTCTGGAACATGGGCCGGCGTTCTGGCAATAGGTGGTACTTCATGGCTTCCATTAGAAGCTTCTGGCATTCCAGATCGTCTGAAAACATCTTGTTGTTCTCCAAGTCGGCAAGAAGCTGGAATTAAAAGAGACTTCCTTTCAGCTCAAAGATTTTAGAGGGTCAAATTGAATTGAAGTGTAAACTTACAACAACAAAAAACTGTGATAGTGTAGTGAATGTCCTCAGTGGGACCCTTTTCTCTATGCAGTGTGCACTACAACAGACACCGTACTGACTTCTTACCTGTGGGGGTAGAAGAGGCAGGCGTATGTAAGCTAAAAGCACTCCTAGATCCTGCTGGCGATGCTGGACATCGTACCGCACCCACATCATCAGCGCCTGGAATATAGTCTCCTCGTCTGGTACGTTAATATCATCACTGGCCAGGAGTTTGACGATTTCCGATGTAGGAAGCAGGAGAAACTCCTGGTTCTGAATCACCTCTAGGAAATGCTCCTTAAAAATAAATCACATGAATTGTGTAGGAGTTAATTGAAAAGGGTGAAATACTGCAACCTCCGGTTAAGCTGGATTGCAAAATAATTACTGTATATCCAATTGTCAAGTGCTGCCAGGGCAAAAGAGAAAACAAATAAAAGAAAGAATACATCACTATGTGCATGTAGGAGTTTAGGTATTTCTTAATTTGGTAAATCAGCTAGGTTGATCTAGTGTGAACGTCTTGCAAGTAAGAAAGTTGAAGTTGTCTTTGACCAACATTAACTATATTTGTACAAAACACACCTGATAAGTAACATGATGAAGAAATGGCCAGAGCTGTTATTCTTGGTAACTAAATATAAAACATCAAAACATCTGAAAAGCCACACTGTTGATGGGTTCTCAAAAAACTGCCTAAAAAACTGCCTGAAATGTAATAAATAATAAATTTGGAAACTGCACAGCAAGTTATTCATTGTAGTCTAAAATACAAACAATACAGTAAAATGAAAAGTATCCTAACAGTCACATTGGCGCTAATTGAAAAGAACAAGAATGTTCTAAATCTTGCCATACATTGTTGTACAGATTAATCCTCAATTTGTTTTGGCTGTTATCAGAGGCAATATACTGTACATTGATTTACGTGATTGCCTCTTCAAGGACATAGTCTCTGGATAGTATCATTAGAGATGATGCTATATAAAAGCCCTGCTTTATACTGCTTTGTAATGTCCAACATAAATGAGATTTAAAGGAGTACAAAAAAAACCCATTGGCCTTTTGTCTCACTATAGGAACAGGTCCCTGAGATGTTATTTATTGCACAGGCCAGAATAACTTTAGCTAATTTAACACTCCTTTAATGCGAGCGCCTAACAATTAAGAAAAACAAGCATGCTATTGAACATTAATCTATTATATATTATAGTCGGCTTCACCAAATCTGTCATAAGGCTGGGGCTTTAGGAGGTTAGCAGAGACAAGCTTAATGGAATGAGCCTCCATTGATCTGTTCTGGTAATTCAGAGGGAGAGATACTACATCACATGGTTATTTGACATTGGTTTATATTCATTATTTGTAATTTCCAGCAGAATGCTGACAACAAATTTAACACATGATTCTGCACTGCAGACTCTTCTGGTCACAACAATTTGAAGACGTGGGGCATCCAAAATGGCACCACATTCCCTATATATAACTTTTAAAATGAGCCTGACGCACTCTGAGTAAGGAATAGATAGGGTGCCTTTACATTCATTACAAACTCATACATCTGTGGTAAGAAGTAGTTTGTTACACAAGGGCATTGAAAAAAAAATCATTTTACTAATTCAAAAGGTTTGAACAGGAACCTTTGGATATTGTTTGATGAGTTGATAAAGAAATTCTAGCAAGGAAATAAAATGGCACTGGTCTTTAGGAACTTGTTCATTTTAAAACAGGCCAATTGTGGAGAAAACCTACTGAAATATAACACAAGGACTTCCAGGGCCAGGGTTCATTAAATGCAGGAAAAGGATACGATCCAGTGCGTTTTAGAGCACTTTGAAGAAATATCGACACTTCTCAAAATAACAGGATGTCACGAAAAATCAGATATTCAGTAAAAACTAGTGACAAAAACATCCTTATCAAAATAAGAAGCAGATGAGTAGGAACCCAGAGGACAGTTGATTCAGGAAGCTCTGAATGGTGATCCCTGAGATTGTCCAGCTCTTGTGTCCCAAAAAGCACCCTAATGCCTTCCTCACAGTATACAATGCACCACTGACTCTTGCAAATGTAGGCTAGTGCACTAGAAAAAAGGGTGCCATTTGGCACATTTGTTCATTTTTGGAGGGATTGAACAGGAAATGGTTGTGCAAGTGTTCCGAGATTAGATTAACCTCTGTCCTGGACAGAGCTCTGTGGAAACAGACTGGAGCAGATGTCCTTCAGGAGATAACAGATAGAGTAGCATCTCCGCAAGTTGTTTCTTCCTGTGCAGCAAACGGCTGGGGGTAGGCATGGATAGACAATATCCATCAAAAATGTGCACTGGGTCTTCTAAATCCCTCGGAAAATGCATGTAATGAATATTATAGTTGCGTTTTGACAAAACAACCAATGTTTTTAAACAACATTAATAATCAAAAAATGTGTTAAGTTTGACCTGAAAAGAAGATGGCCGCAGTCAAAAGGGATGCACCATAAAAGGGAAAACATTTGAAACACACTCTGTTTAGATGCCTACCATGGTGTAGTTGTGGGCCACATTTAGCAGATCCATGCATCCCTGGGCATCAGCGAATGAACGTATCCCCAGGCAATTAGATGGATGGAGTTGTTTCATGAGGAAGTTACAGCAAACCTCAATGACTTGTGAGAGCTGCAATAGACAGGCTGCCGCCAGTAAACTCTCTATGGTCTCCTCCTTCAGTTCCAGGACACCTGTAACATTGACAAAGATTTCAGAGCAGGGTCAAAGTATCCATCAGACGACAGATGATGACAAGTAGCTGAGTTGTTACCCAATAATCAAGTGTATTGGCCATGAGACAGCACAAGGCCATCATGTTCAGTTATGCATACTCTACAGTAGCTCTTTGTGTTTGTGGTAAGGATGTCCTGTTTTTTTTTTTGTTTTTCTACTGGGTCCATTTGACTCTTGTGACTGCTGATATAAAGCTGTGGCAAACTTAAAATATATCAGTTAGAGTCAGTAGAGATTAGGTTTGACGTATGATGCAGTCAATCTATTGGGGTTAAAATGCAGATGGAAGTTCACTCATGTCAGAAAATTGTATTTTTTTCAATGGATTTCTCTGCAACCAAGCAGTAAAGGCTAATTTTCTGTTATTTCAAATAAACATATGTGTATGCCTATATAGGTCTTGAAACTAAAAAGACAATTGCTAATCGGTTCATCAATTTCATGTGTTAGTTTAGTAGAAATCACAAATTAAGGGCAAAAATAAGTGCATTGAGTGAGTGAGAATTATTAAAAGCTTTGTGCCAGTAACTGAAAAATCTGCTCAACAGGTGATTGAGTGACTTAGTGAATGAGTGAGTGACTGACTTAGTGAATGAGTGAGTGACTGACTTAGTGAATGAGTGAGTGACTGACTTAGTGAATGAGTGAGTGACTTAGTGAATGAGTGATTGACTGACTTAGTGAATGAGTGAGTGAGTGACTGACTTAGTGAATGAGTGAGTGACTGACTGACTTAGTGAATGAGTGACTGACTGACTTAGTGAATGAGTGAATGACTGACTTAGTGAATGAGGGAGTGAGTGAGTGACTGAGTTTGTGAGTGAGTGACTGACTTTGTGAGTGAGTGACTGACTTAGTGGATGAGTGAGTGACTGACTGACCTAGTGAATGAGTGAGTGACTGACCTAGTGAATGAGTGAGTGAGTGACTGACTGAATTATTGAATGAGTGAGTGACTTAGTGAATGAGTGAGTGAATGGCTTAGTGAATGAGTGAGTGAGTGACTTAGTGAATGAGTGAGTGACTTAGTGAATGAGTGAGTGACTTAGTGAATGAGTGAGTGGGTACTGAGCACTCACCAGTGTATGCAAAGTGAACCAACGAGCCCAAGGCTTCTGGATCCACACCCTCCATCTTGATCTCCTCCTGATTGGCCTCTCTAACATCACTGGTGAACATGGCAGCAAAGTAGTCTGACACTGCACTCAAAACCAGTCTGTACAGGACCAAAAACAACAACAAGGTAATTAAGTAGGCTCAAAGCAAAACAGTTGTAACTGCTGTTTTTCTTCATAAAGATCTGTGTGTGTAAGCTACAAAAAATATTCCCTATTTACTGTCTTACTTTTGAAATGACCTATAGGACAGCGGTGGATCCATTTGCAAATAAACCTCTCCATATTAATGGCAACTTTTGGTAAACGGCATAAACAGATAAAGCTCCTTGATTTGCATATTGTATTAAGCTCAAAAGTGATTATATGCGCGTAAGTTACAAAATTATTCATTATTGATGGTTTTCATTCACTGCAGCAATATTAAATAGTAAATTCAATAAACACATCATTCTGCCCCACACAAATCTTTCCAGACAAAATAATGTTTTAATAGTTTAGGCCAAGCATAAGTGTTGTCTTTTTTAACATGCATTCCATGATCTGACAAAATGTTAGCCTGCTTGTGGGCTTTTGGGTTAGACACAGACATTTTGTCTGTAATTTCTAAGCATTCTGAGTGAAGAAAGGTTTGGGAGCCGCATTGGGAGTTTGGAAATTTGGTTGTGTTTTTTTGGTAGACAAAACAACATGAGCTCACTAAAAGTACAGAAATCACTACTTTGGAAATTGGGCGGAATTTGGGATACGGATGTTTAGTTTGCAACCAGAACGCAACCAACACCACAGTATTTATGAATGCCTTCAATGGCATTGATTATCCCTTACATAATGAAATGCTGATGGAGCTGTGAAACTTCTGTCGTGTACAAACCTGCAGAATGATATCCGCGACCAGATAAAATGCTTATAGTTTAAGTAGCAGGTTTTATTGTTATACTAGTACAGTCTGTATTTTTTCTCCAAAGGCTGCTCTGTGACAGACAGTGGTATTTCATATCAGTAGCACAGACTGTGTGAGCAATTACTGTGCCATGTTTTGAAATATAGCCCTGTATCTCACTTTGATTTACGGGTAGAAATGGCTAGCTAGTTGGGCGTTTCAGATGATATTGGGATACTCAGCTCAATGGTTCTCTAACAGTCACTAACAGCTTCCCCTTTGTGTTCTGAGTGAGTACATCCAATTTGTTGAAGCAGCAAAAGAAAAGAAAAAAACAACTGAATTAAATGATCTCATAAACAACATTTTAAATGATTTCCAACAGATAAGACTCTGCCCTCTAATTGTGTTTATTTTCCATCCGGTTTGCTTCAGTTCCACTAATGTAAGAACCAATGTGGGGAGTGATCAAACACTGCTGTCATAACTAAATTAGTTTGCTTTGAGATATGTGTAATAAAAAATGAGTAGATTATTGTCTACATAAAAAATACAACTTTGTATCTGTGTGTTTAATGATTGTGTCATTTTCTGGTTGTGCTAACTTTTATATAAAGAGTTGTAGCAAAGGGTCTTAACAAGTTTTCAATTTCACCATGTATGCCCTGCAACACCTTTCTATTTGAGTATATGGGGGCCATACGGAAACCCCTGGACTATGGACATAATAATATATTTTTGCATGATGCTTGACTAGGCTACTGACCTAAAAAAAATCAAAAGGGTTTTCACAAAAATGTTGTTTTGCTCATCCATTTAACACACCTTCATGACCTTTAATCAAGCAAAAGTAGGAGGATTATGTAACATGAAACTTTCCTCAGACATTTCAAAGGCAATGACTCTTATGTGTGTTATGAATTAGCAATCAAAACCTACTGCTTCTAACCCTGGGTGGTTGCAAGATCCACTGCAGCACAGATGTCTGGAGCAATGCAATGTCCATGCAAACACAGGATAATATTAAAGATCTAGTTTTGGACTTTTTGTTTTTAACATGAAGAATGTATAGAGCTAAAGCGTCTACAGCATGAAAGGATTCATTCAATTTGTGGAAACTGAATTATCTTATAGAGGGTATTTGGCCTTGTTTGTGAAGACTGTAGAAATAAATTGCCTTATTGCCTAATTAAAATCATTTTTAATCTTAATTTTCAAGGTGATGAATGCTTCCGTTTCAACATGATATCACAATGAATGTCAAAGACCAAATGTCAAAGGAAAGATAATTATCCCACAGGGATGGAAGTTTACACCAGTGGTGTAAAGTGGTAAGAAAACATCAATATTTCTTATTTTTAATACTAATTATCCTCACATGTTTCTACTAGTGATTAAATAAATTTGATCAGAACACACTTTTGGACTTGTGGTAAGGATGCTTTAGTAAAAACAGTTGGATCACGTCCAACCACATCAATAATTTTAGTTGGCTGATAAGCATAATGTGACGTCCTCCTCCGGCGTGGACCCGCTTCCGCGCTCCACCACTCCTGAACGCACCCCACGCTCCACGGCTCATGAACGCACCCCAGTCATCAGATCCCAATCACCCACATTCTGAGCACCTGTGTCCCCACCTGTATCTGGTTTATGTCCCTATTTAGTTCTGTTCAGTTCTCCCTAGCGTTTGTGAGGTATTGTTTGTCACTCCGTCATTCATTACTGAGCCTTCTGTTTTTCGCTTTCGCCTAGTTCTGTTTCTGTATTGATTCCCGTGTTTTGACCATCTCCTGCTTTGCTCCTCGACGCCGTCTCTAGCCTAGTGATTCTGCATTTGTTCGTGTCTCGTGATTTTGACCCTTGCCTGTACGACAGTCCTTTGCCTTGCCCTACCAGGAGTTTTTCTCCCTAATAAACCGCCTGCTCCGCAACTGGGACTAGTCTCTCTCTCTCCCCCTTTACCCATTCATTACAGAATACCTCACCCTACGCATGGATCCAGCGGAGCTACACCACCGTCTACGGCAACAGGAGGACCGCATCGAGGAGTTGTGTCGCCTGCTCCATCAGGCCACCACTGCTCCTGCTGCTTCGTCTTGTCCGACCAGTCCACCTGCCACTCACCCGTCTATGGTGGCCCCGACGAAGTACGACGGATCCCCTGGTAAATGTGAGGGCTTCCTGATGGAGTGCTCCATCTACTTCCTACACCACGCCCAGACCTTTTCCACGGATATAGAGAAAATCCACTTCATCATCTCCCTCTTGACTGGTAAAGCCCTGGATTGGGCTACCGCCCTGTGGTCCGCTGACAGCCCCGAGATGAACGCCCTGGACCCGTTTTTGAACCTCTTTAAGGGGGTGTTTGACCACCCCCTCACGGGGCGCAGCGTGGGAGACCAACTATGTGACATCCGACAGGGAGACCGAACGGCAGCGGATTATGCGTTGGACTTCCGGACTCTGGCGGCCGGTAGTGGATGGAGCGAATCCGCGTTGTTAACCGTGTACCGCAGAGGGCTCACCAGGGAACTACAGACCGAGCTAGCCTGCCGAGGAGACCTCACGGACCTGAACCGGTTTATTAACATGTCCATCTCTGTCGACCGCTTACTGGCAGACCAGAAGAAGACGCCACAACCACGTCCCCGTCGTCTGGCTCTGCCGCCGACCACCCCGGCTCCCCAGCACTTTTCCCGTGCCAATGCAGATCGGCAGAGCCCCACTCACGGATGCCGAGAGGGCCAGGCGTTTCCGGGAACACTTATGCCTGTACTGTGGGGAAAGTGGACATGAGGTTAGGGACTGCTCAGCTCGTCGCCGGACCCTGCGGACAACCCAGCCCCACTTCCCGGTTCAGGTAGGGGTCTCGGCGCTACTGAACATCACTAGGAAGCAATTATATCTGCCTGCTCTGTTGTTGCACTCAGGACGCACGGAATACGTAGCAGCACTCGTTGACTCCGGGGCTGCGGGCAATTTCATTGACGGCTCACTGGCAGCTAAACTGGGACTGACGCTTCACGCTGTATCTCCTCCTCTCAGGATTAACACCCTTAACGGGCAGCCTTTGGGAAGTGGCTATATCACCCAACAAACATCAGCCGTGACCCTTCAGATTGGTGCCCTGCATACCGAAAGGATACATCTCCTGTTCATCCCCCTCTGCAACCGAACCACTCGTACTAGGCCACCCGTGGCTCAGCCAACACGACCCTTCCATCTCTTGGCGTCAAGGAGAATTGATCGCCTGGAACAGCCAGTGTAGAACCCAATATATGGATCTGCCCTGTTTTGCCACGACTGTCGAGGATTCCAAAACGTTACTACTGGTCCCCATTCCACCTGACTATGCCCAGTTCTCTGCGGTGTTAAGCAAGGAAAAGGCTTCTCAACTCCCGCCTCATCGCCCATGGGACTGCGCCATAACTCTCCTCTCCGGACTCCTGCCCCTGAAAGGGCGCATTTACCCACTATCCATACCTGAGACCCAGGCCATGAATGACTACATTGATGAGGCTCTACAAACAGGATCCATCCGCCCATCTACGTCGCCGATGGCTGCCAGCTTCTTCTTCGTAGGTAAAAAGGACGGCGGCATAAGACCATGTATTGACTACCGGGCCCTGAATGACATCACAGTGAAGAACCGAAGGAGATGAATGGAAAACCGCGTTCATCACACCCCGGGGGCACTTTGAATACCTCATTATGCCCTACGGACTGACTAACGCCCCGGCCGTATTCCAGTCTTTCATGAACCACATCTTTCATGACCTCCTTGACCATTTTGTCCTGGTCTACATCGATGACATACTGATCTACTCAGACAACATGACCGACCATATCCAGCACGTTCAACAAGTCCTCAAACGACTGCAAGAAAACCATCTGTACGTAAAAGCCGAGAAAAGCCAGTTCCATGTCCGTTCCATCACCTTCCTTGGGTCCGTACTGACTCCAAGAGGGGTCAGTATGGACCATAACAAGGTCAGCCGTACGGGACTGGCCCACGCCCAAAACTGTAAAGGAATTACAGCGTTTCCTTGGCTTCGCCAATTACTATCGCCGGTTCATACGAAACTACAGCACCATTGCCGCCCCCCTCACAGCTATGACAAGCCAGAAGGGTCGGAACCTGCTTTGGTCCGACGCAGCCCACACAGCCTTCCAACACTTGAAGGACCTGTTCACCACAGCGCCTATCCTTCGCCAGCCAGACCTTGATCTACCCTTCGTCTTGGAGGTAGACGCATCGAAAGTGGGTGTGGGGGCGGTTCTTGGAGACATTGGCTAGAGGGAGCTCGACACCCATTTTTGGTACTGACCGATCACCGGAACCTAACATACCTAAAACAGGCTAAAAGGCTGAACCCACGGCAAGCCCGTTGGGCACTCTTCTTCAACCGTTTCCAATTCCACGTGACCTACCAGCCAGGAAAGAAGAATGGTAAAGCAGACTCGTTATCTCGGCGGTTCGATCTCCCCTCGAGCACCAAACACCCCGAAACCATTTTGCCCTCTTCCTGTGTTGTCGCCCCGATTCAATGGGAATTCCAGACTCTCCTCGAGGAGGCACTCCAGACGGAACAAGCCCCGAATGACACCCCGGCCGGTAAGACCTTTGTTCCCACTGCGGTGAGACCCCAACTGCTGCAGTGGTGCCACACCTCTCTTGCCTCCGGCCACCCCGGCGTCACCAAAACCACGGACCTCATCTCCAAGACCTACTGGTGGTCCACATTGGCCACGGATGTACGGGACTACGTACTATCCTGCCCTGTCTGCGCCCAGTCCAAGAGCCCCCGTCATCTTCCTGCAGGTGCGCTACATCCTCTGCCTACGCTTCATAGACCCTGGTCCCACATTGCGGTGGACTTCGTCACGGACCTCCCCGCCTCTTCTAGCTACACCACGATCCTTGTCGCCGTCGACCGGTTCTCTAAGATGTGTAGACTCATCCCTTTATCGCGCCTGCCCACCGCCTTGGAAATGGCTGAGTGCCTGTTCCACCACGTCTTTTGCCTCTATGGCATCCCGGAGGACATTGTTTCCGACCGTGGCCCGCCGTTTATTTCGAGGGTCGGGCGGGCCTTCGCTTCTCGTCTAGGTATCACCCTGAGTTTGTCCTCGGGTTACCATCCGGAGTCTAAAGGCCAGACGGAACGCTTAAACCAGGAACTGGGGAGATACCTGAGGCAACAGTGTTTCAAGAGCCCGACTGACTGGAGCCACTTTTTACCCTGGGCTGAATACGCCCAGAACTCTTTGATACACTCGTCCCACCGCCTAACACCTTTCCAAAGTGTTTTAGGTTACCAACCACCTATGTTGCCATGGGAGGCACAGCCCGGACCGGTCCCTGCCGTGGATGACTGCTTCAAGCGCAGTGAGCAGGTATGGTCGACGACGGCCCACGCCTACGTTCCAGACGGGCCAACGCGTCTGGTTGTCAACCCGGGATCTCCGGCTGCGCCTCCCCAACAAGAAACTCCTTCCCAGGTATTTCGGCCCCTTTAAGATTATCAGACGAATCAACCCTGTCACTTACCGTCTTCTGCTGCCCCGTCAATACCGGATTCATCCTGTTTTTCACGTGTCCCTGCTCAAGCCTGTGTTCTACAGCCCCCTGCATCCTCCTGTCTCCCGCTCCGAACCCCCTCCTCCTTTGGACATCGGCGGATCGCCTGCGTATACCATCCGAGGCATACTGGACTCCTGACGTCGGCAGGGACAGTTGCAGTACCTCATTGACTGGGAGGGGTTCGGTCCAGAGGAGCAGTCCTGGGTCCCATCTACGGACGTCCTCGACCCCGGGATGATTCGAGCCTTCCACCTCGCCCGCCCTGACCGCCCTGCCCCTCGCCCTCGGGGTCGCCCTCCTGCTCGGCTTCCGCGGTCGTCGGGAGCCTCCCGTGGCCGGGGGGATAATGTGACGTCCTCCTCCGGCGTGGACCCGCTTCCGCGCTCCACCACTCCTGAACGCACCCCACGCTCCACGGCTCATGAACGCACCCCAGTCATCAGATCCCAATCACCCTCATTCTGAGCACCTGTGTGCCCACCTGTATCTGGTTTATGTCCCTATTTAGTTCTGTTCTGTTCTCCCTAGCGTTTGTGAGGTATTGTTTGTCACTCCGTCATTCATTACTGAGCCTTCTGTTTTTCGCTTTCGCCTAGTGCTGTTTCTGTGTTGATTCCCGTGTTTTGACCATCGCCTGCTTTGCTCCTCGACTCCGTCTCTAGCCTAGTGATTCTGCATTTGTTCGTGTCTCGTGATTTTGACCCATGCCTGTACAACTGTCCTTTGCCTTGCCCTACCAGGAGTTTGTCTCCCTAATAAACCGCCTGCTCCGCAACTGGAACCAGTCTCTCTCTCTTCCCCTTACCCATTCATTACACATTAGCCTATGAGAAAAGCTAGCAGCTAGTCATTTAAGACCGATAATTTAAATTAAAGATTTTAGAAAAAGGAAGATGTGTTTGTTTTTTACCCACGCCCTCTCAGAAACAGTCAAGGCTCCTCTCTTTTATGACTCCTTCAATTTTATCAATACGTTATGCTGGCCTTCTGAAATGTATTCCAGGTTTAGTACTATTGGTAATAGCACTATTGACTGTAGAATCTAAGATGGAGACGAGTGGAAATACTCCCACAGGTGCCTATCTCAATACTATTGATCCTGATTAATCATTTTATGCACCTCAAATGGCACCCAATTCCATACAAAGTGTATTACATTTGATGATACATTATGGGCTGTAGACTGAAGTACTGTACTATATAGGGAATAAGCCCTGATTAAAAGTAGTGCTTTGTAAAGGGAACAGGGTGAAATACATGGCACAGTCAAGTGTTTGCAGTATCTCCATAAAGCACAGTGCAGGTGCAAATCAAGTAGTAGAACTGACCTGTGAGCTGGGATCTTATGATCTCCTGCTATCAAGAGCACATCACACAGCTGCTTGTGCTGGAGATATGTCTCCATCTTTCGAAAGGTCTGTTCAGCATGGTTTGTGGCCTGGAAAAACTCATCCGAGCGGTTGGAGCTCATCCTGGAGCAGTTGCTCAGAGCCAACCTAGGAGGAGGAGGAGGAAGAAAACGATGAACAGGAAGAAGAATCTGTGTAAGACTAAATAATCAGCGAGAGCTCTGATAAAGAGATTCCTGCTTTTTCAACAGCGTATTTAAGCAAACTGGTCCTGTAGTTTTGTAGTTCTCTCCTCAAGCTGTTCTAGTTCTAATTATCTTTATTATGTTATGTTTTGTGTTTACAGTATCGCAGGAAGAGCATCAGCTGCAATTGCAACACCTAATGGGGATCATATTAATAAACCGAACGAGCCCTGTAAGGAAAATTTTAAATACTTATAATGCTACAGATACCAAAAATGTTTAGGGCACAAATGGACTGTGAATAGTAAATGTTACTTACTAAAATATGACTAAAAGGTTGAATAATGCAATCAGCCCCATTTGCTAGATTTCCAACCACCACATGTACAAAAACTGACAATGTCAATTCAATTTTCTCTATCAAATATTATGATCTGGACACAGCAAATCAAGCATACCTACCTTTTCGGTTGTATCACATGAGATAAATTAAGTTACACATGAACCAAATGAATATAATGAAACCTAAATTGCTTTGTGGCAGTCAAAACCATTTAACCAGAAGCCTTCTTCACCAGTCTAAGCCAAAATTAAGGCCATAACCACTAAACTGTGTACATAAGTGGATAAAGAAACCGATCTCTCTGATGGGACAGGGAGCCTTCCAAACAAAATATTATTCTTATTTTTGATAGACATGGGCTAAACAAACAGGCTGGCTCCCCGTTCGCTGTAGTGTGTTGATGCTATACGCTGAGCACTTCTCCCCGAAGACTGGTAGATTACATGCTGTTTTACAGTCTAAATAATCCTTTAGACTCATGGCAGATAATTCAGGCCAGTTACTTTGGTGTCCTTCACGCGGGGAAATCCAGTTTCTGAAGCAGTTTGTTACACTGTACGAACATTCCCAACTATCAGGGGGAATTAACTGATTCTGAAGGCTTTGGAGGGGTAGATTAATAGTTTTCAAACTTTTTTGAAGCACACTGTACATAGAGAAGTAAAGAAATATCAACCTCCATAAGTCTGTGCTATTAGTCAACAGCAATATAATAATATTCTTATAAAATAATAATGAAAGCATCCTAAAGTACTGGAGAATGTGTGGCTTTTCTCCTTTCAGAATCTTTAAAACTTTCTTAAAAGGATTTTTACATAATGCAGACTTGGTTTACTAACAGCCTATAGAATAAACATGTTTTGGGATACTTAATGCTAAATACAACTGTAATTTATTGCCCTGTCTACGTTAACTTCATCTGACGCATGGAGTCATGGGACCCGTCCCAAATGACATCATATAATTTCATGGTGCACTACCTTAGTCCAGGGCACATGAAGCTCTGGTCCAAACAGTAGGGCACTACATCGATAATAAAGTGGAATTTGGGACGCAACACTAAACAAGACTGTATAAGGAATGGGGCTGTAAAATCTGGATGCATTACCTTTGTATGGGCTCTGAAGCACGTTGTAAGGATTTTTCATGCCTACCAATCTCCAGGACACTAATTGCCTTGGTATAGCATTCTTGGGAGCTGTAAATTTCTTTGAGGTGTTTATTTCCTTTTCAGAACCCGGTTTGTTCATTAGGTACACACTGAGACATTAAATGGGTCTTTAAAACCGGAGCATCTTTTGGAAATTCTTAACAAGAGTCCTTTATGCAACATTGCCCAGGCATTTGTTCAAGGTTAAGTTAAGGTAACATACTGTGTAAAGGCAGATTCTGAGTTTGAGGGCGTAATGTGGAAGGCGAGCATGCAGTGTGAAATGTGAGAGCTAAATGGGGGTACAGAAGGTGACTGTGAAAGGTAGGTGTGAATCATGAGTTAGCTTATCTTTCTGAGTGTTTCATCTTTCAGTCCTACAAATCTGGCGTGTGCGGGTTACTTCGTAGTAAAAATACCAGTTGTTCCTTGTAACCCTAAAGCAGTTTTCAAGAGACTTTTGGGGGGCAGCACTGTAAGTTCAAAGGGTTAAAACGTTGCATCTGTCAGCTAAAACACAAGTAGTCAGTGCTGTGTATTAATTAGAGGATTATTGAATTACTATAAATGTTGAATGCCAAGCCCTTCATCCTCACACCGCAAGCAAAAGCTACATTTCCTTCCAGAGAACAGTGAAATAAGGTTCCTCTTGTACAATTATGCCTCAGCCCCAGGTGGCATCCTATTGGCCAAACAGCACACTGTTCACAAGTAGGGTCACAGATCCAGCCTTCTCCCACGCTACTAAACACTAAGGTGATTGGCTTAAACTTAACTCAAAATACACTGAACAAAATTATAAACGCAACACTTTTGTTTTTGCCCCCATTTATCATGAGCTGAACTCAAAGATCTAAGACTTTCTCTATGTACACAAAAGGCCTATTTATCTCAAATATTGTTCACAAATCTGTCTAAATCTGTGTTAGTGAGCACTTCTCCTTTGCCGAGATAATCCATCCACCTCACAGGTGTGGCATATCAAGATGCTGATCAGACAGCATGAGTATTGCACAGGTGTGCCTTAGGCTGGCCACAATAAAAGGCCACTCGAAAATGTGCAGTTTCACTGTATTGGGGGGGTCCAGGGGGGTCCGAAAACCAGTCAGTATCTGGTGTAACCACCATTTGCCTCACGCAGTGCAACACATCTCCTTCGCATAGAGTTGATCAGGTTGTTGATTGTGGCCTGTGGAATGTTGGTCCACTCCTCTTCAATGGCTGTGCGAAGTTGCTGGATATGGCAGGACCTGGAACACGCTGTCGTATACGCCAATTCAGAGCATCCCAAACATGCTCAATGGGTGACATGTCCGGTGAGTATGCTGGCCATGCAAGAACTGGGATGTTTTCAGCTTCCAGGAATTGTGTACAGATCCTTGCAACATGGGGCCGTGCATTATCATGCTGCAACATGAGGTGATGGTCGTGGATGAATGGCACAACAATGGGCCTCAGGATCTTGTCACGGTATCTCTGTGCATTCAAAATGCCATCAATAAAATGCACCTGTGTTCGTTGTCCATAACACACGCCTGCCCATACCATAACCCCACCGCCACCATGGGCCACTCGATCCACAACGTTGACATCAGCAAACCGCTCACCCACACAACGCCATACACGCTGTCTGCCATCTGCCCTGTACAGTGAAAACCGGGATTCATCCGTGAAGAGAACACCTCTCCAAAGTGCCAGACGCCATCGAATGTGAGCATTTGCCCACTCAAGTCGGTTACGACGACGAACTGCAGTCAGGTCGAGACCCCGATGAGGACGACGAGC
>JACXGI010000538.1:0-89097 GCA_016801175.1 Esox masquinongy
TACCAAATATCCATAGGTCTTTAACATTATTTAGCCAGACAAGTTGATTAAGAACCAATTATTATCTACAGCTATGACCTTGGGGGAATGTGACATGAGAAGGAGGAGCAATTTGGGTTAACTGTTTTGCTAAGGGACAGAACAACATAGCGTTATAGTTTTGGTGGTAGGGGAATTAGAACCAGGGACTCCTCGCACAGTAGTCCGATGCCCTGACCACTTGGTCACCTTGCCACCCCTATATTGACAAAAGGGGGTGAGTACTTATGCAGTCAATTAGTTTCTGTTTTGTATTTGTAATTTATTTGTAGATTTTATTTTTCACTTTGGCGTTATGGACTTTTCTGTGTTGATCAGTGGCATGTTTATTGGTCATGCCTAGTAGCCAAGTATCGCTGTGCGGTAGTCAACTTCTCTTTAATTTACATATAAACATTTCAAAAACAAGAAAACATTTTATTTCATAGTTCAGACAAAAATATAATACAATGGGATTTGTCAAGTCAACGTGTTTCCTCTGTCCATGTTTTCCGCCACCTTGTCTATTTAGAGGTTAATTGGAGGCCACTCCTTCCCAATGTGCTTTGAGAAGGAGGTGAGGAATGGCAGAAACAACAGGAGAGTCAATTGAATTTGGTTTATTCCTTACTTCCTCCTTCTACATTTTGGATGAGAAGGTGGGTTTTGAGAAGACAAAAGGGTTAAATGGATCATGGAAATGCAATTGACATTCTCCTAGGCACAGAGAAACAAGCATTTGACTTCCAGTAAAGCTCTCAACAGTCTGATTCACATATTAAAGAGTATTTTGAGTGTCAAAAACAAAAGTACAGTCTCATACTACCTGGGCGTCTGAAAAGACAGAGGTCATGGTATTTCAAAAAATATTTGGTATGGCATGTCTCTTGATAACATGATAACTGAGCCAGCATTTTGGCCACCTTCCCTGACTTTTGTTCCATGCTGGCTGAAGAAATGAACAACCAGGAACTATCTAACACCAGACACAAATAAAAGCAGAAACCTATAAGTACATTTGCCTTGATGATTAGGGACTTTATTTATGCTAACGCGATGCAGTAACATTTTGGCACCAGTAGATTAGCAGTCTAGCCATGTTAGTCCTGCCCCTCTGTGAATACTCCAGAGATGTTGGTTGGCAGCACTTAAAGTCAGTATAACAATTTACCATTGTTGTATTCAAATAACAGGCATAATACCCATGGCTTGTGTAGAAACAACACCTAGTCTTCAGCGTCTAGACATATCATGTAACGATCTAAGAAGGATTGAAGGGTGTTGACATACAGTGAGAGCTCCATCATAGTCTCTAATAGGCTTTGTGGAATGGTGACATTGTTCTTTATACAAGGGATGTGTGTTGGACATGACTTTATTACCTATATAGTATTTGTTATTTTTGGAATAGCATTTGGTTACCAGAAAAAAAAAAAAAAAAAAATATATATATATATATATATATATATGTATTTTCCCCCCTTTTTTAAAACTACAGATACAACATGGGCGCTACTGTACTACGTAACACGCAAAACAGTGGGTGTCATTCTCATCTGTCATCGGCTCAGTGGCTGGTTGTGTGTGAAAAGAGAGCGCACGTATAGAGGAAGCAGTGTTGTACACTCGCAAAACTCGGCTACACAACTGAAGCCAGAGTTTATTAACACATAACATTTAGTTTATTGGATGGGTAAGTCTAGAGAAACTGGTTAGCTAAGCTTTTTTATTTTTACTAATTTATTTCAACAAAAAAATACATCAATGTAAAATAATTTTTGAGGGGCAAAAATGAATACACACACAATTACTCTAATACTAAATTTTTGGTTAATCGAATATTCGACTAACCGTGTCCATCCCTAATTTATACCTATCCAGTTATGTAGAGGGTAGGGTTTTTTTCTGGACATTAATGGGACCAGCTAGACCAACATCCCATTGGATGTTTCATTCCGTTGCTAGACATGGATTTCCAAATGTGTAAACTGGACACACACATTGCACCATGTCATGCTGATGGAGCTGTTCTGGGTAGCTAGAGATGTGCACAGCACATTCCAATGGGTAAATTGAGTTTTGCCCTTTGTCACAGTACATTGTACTCTAGTGTACCAGGGTTGTAGATATTGCACAATATTTTGGGTGAAAAGAACAGTGTTGACTTTTGTCTAACTGACTTTTCAACATCGGCGGCACAACAATTTTTAACAAACTCAGTGTGAAAGTTGAACTGCTATACTGTGCACTAATGCTATGATGTCACAGATTAATTGAAAGCTGTGACATTATTTCTCTCCACACTGCAAGTTCTATAGGTCCCCTTACGTTTTGCCATCACCCTATAAGTATCCTCAGGTTATGGTCACAGGTTATGGCCAGATACTACGTCCAAATCTTTTCTTCCCTGCCTGTCTGTGAGTATTGTCAAATGGATAGTGCCCACCAAACCCACAGTATGTAGCGTACAATTTATTGTCAACTGGTATGCTGTTAAGCCTGTTTGTGTTTCAATTTGACTTGATTGTTGGTTGATGACGGTGATGCTCTATTTATACGGTTGGCAGGCCAATGATTGGCCAATCACCTACCTGCCTCAGATTCTAATTATTGCTTTCTCATGAGTCCCAACTTGGCCTTTCAGTGCTTTTCCTTGCATATTACTTATGTCTTATTTCCAGCAACTGCAGATTACTTTTCTTCTCTATAATTATTGTTGTGCCTATTTGCTGTTTACGCGCATTCGTGATTGACTGGAAACTGGGAACCACGAACGTCTGTCTGTCTGTTGTCTTCAGGTCTGTGAACATTCTCGTTCCATGATTTCACAATATGTCCCTGTTCCTTCCCACTTATGTATAAGGGCATGTTGTCACCCAGCTCTGTTTGTACTTTTGTTCTCCACCTTTTAGTGGTTGGGTTGTTGGTTGGGAGTGTGCCGGCTGCTGTTGTTTGTCTCTGTCTATATGCAGGCATGCACACGTCTCAGATGTGTGTATGCAGGTCTGCTTGCATGTGTCTTTATTTTGCTTACATGTGTCTCTGCTGTCTTTACTGCAGTTGAACTTATCTGAGCACATTCTAATGTCTTTCTTCAGACTAATGCCACAAAGACAATGTCTGAGTGTTTATAGTCACCTTCCTTCCCTGATTGTGGTCAGGCCATCCCTCCACCTCCCCCTCAGAGCCCCACCCCACAGCAATGCCCAGGCCCTCCCCCTCTCTGCCTCCCCCACTCTGCCTCTCTCTCTTTAGCTCCCCCTCAGATTCCCACCAGACTGCCTGCCTGCAGGTGATAAAGACCCACTTGTTTGAGATGTGTGGTGATGGGAGGAGAGTGGTTTGGAGGGGTGAGTGGGTGGGGTGGAACCTGAGAATGCAGTATGCTTGATGTGTCCCCCCTACTGGAGAAATATGTGGACACTGAATATATGTGGACACAGAATATTTAGAGAGGGATATTATTTATATATTGACATTTTGTTTCTAGTTCCTAATGTGTTCTTAAAGCCAGGTGACAAAGTCATCGTATGGGTTTATCTTAAGCAGGTCAGCTAATGACCTTATATTGCACTACAGTGGCTGGCTCTACTTTAACCGCTCTCAATCTAGCAGCTGGTTCTTAAGGCAGAGAGTCTCATAAGTGTCACCATGCTGCTGCTGTAAACTGTTCAAGACTAATAAAATCTGATTTGATAACCTGACCTGTGTCCTTCTGCAGACTCTGCACCTCATAGTGCACAATGACATACCGTTTAAATGGAAGAGCGACCCAGAAGAATTGGAGCTCCTTATCTGAGACCAAACTCAACCCAGTCTGAATCATATTGTTGCTGCTGAAGTAATGTAAGATCAGTGAAGGATGTAATCACTAACTCACTGTAACGTCAGGCCATTGTCTTGTGAGGTTTGTATTTCAAAGGGGTTGGGGAGATGACACCGATCTAATGGCATGCCCTCATACTGAGGCTGGTTGGCAACAGGAGTACCATTAGCCGTGCTATGGTACCTCTACCCAGCATCCATGGCTGGTCTGCAGTCAAACACACACTGATCCCCAGACGTTGATTGTTGCGGTATGACTCACTGAACGTTTTCTTTTTCCTCAACAAATTATTATATATTACCTCGGCTCTGCAGTTTATTGTGGTCTTCCTTAATGATTTCTGAAATTTTGAATATCCAGCTAAGGGATTCAAGATGCAGATCCCTTCATGTGTGTGTCTGTGTAAGCCAGTATCTATAAAAACACTAAGTCATAGGAAATGCATGTTTGAGCTTTAAAAACTGATTAGTGGTTTATTGATTGTAAAATCCTAATCTGGGAGCCATTTGGTAATGAACACCGTGAAAAATGCCACCTCCCACCATGCTCATGGGCAGGAAGTTTAGGAGAGGAGTCCCAAGGAGAGGAGAGGAGTCCCGAGCCCTAGCCCCACTGCAACTGACCCAGCAGCCTCCTCTCCTGTGACAAAGACTGGAGAGGGAGGAGGGGAACTCTCCCCTCACTATGAGGGAATGAGGGGAGTGTGTGTGTGTGTGTGGTGGGGGGGGTGAATGGGACCAGCTAGTGACCTCAGGCAGAAAGAATGTCCCCGTTTGCTCAGGCGGCCCGCTCCCTTAGCAGCGCACCACAGTCACCGAGCCCAGAGGGCTTTGTGTTTCACCTTCCAGACCCACTCGCCAGAGCAAAGGCCGCCAGACAAACACACAGCAACATGCCCCAGCCCTAGCTCACTCTTGTGTTGTTGATTTGAATGTAATGGTTTTACAAGTTTAGTCACTCTGAATTAAGAGGGTCTCATACCCTAGTCCCCAGTCAACAGGAAGTAGGTTTTTTTTCTCTCTCTCTCTCTCTCCCTCCAACTAAGGGCCTATTCACATTAACGAGAATTATCAACACAACGGTTCTAAAGTGTAAATGATATGTAGATACACTTTCCTATTCACATTTAAGATGGGAACATCTCGTGCTAAGAGCTTGCCCAAAGAAGGCTCAGAAGCAACACGTGTGTGTCTAAATGTTATTTGTTTCATGTTCTAAGTCTTAAACGTCTGAGAAGTTTCTTTGGTTGCTGCAGCCATTTATGTGGCTGTTAATGTAATGCTATCTGCCAGCATTGTGGCACTGTGTGAAATACCGTGATTCCATACATTTTGGTGAAAAAGGGGGACATGCCTTTCCCATGCCTGGACACCGATAAAATTAGTGGCAACTCAGGATGGCAATTAAATCTGACTAATCCTACAGATTTATGAGCTCCATGTGCTCCGTCTGCCAGGCTGGGTTGGGCTGGGGTGAAGTCACTGCACTGCCAGAGAGAGAACAAACTACTGCTGCCATTTAGTGAATTTCAATGGGCACGCATTAAGGAAAGCATCACGGGGGGTGCAAAGGCCAGGGGTTGGAGGAATTGAGTGCGGACCAATCTGAAATAGTACTCAAGACTCCCTGACCAATGAGAGAATCTGTGGAATGTAGTTGTTCTGTGTTACCCAAAATGGTAACTTTGGGGACAAAGGTCCTGTTAGCATGGCTGCGGCTGTACCAGATATACGAACATCCTCTACTCAGGCTCTTATTGTTGGGTTGTGTGTGAGTGAGTGTGAGCTGTACACAATGGCAGGGGAGCCCACAGGGGTGAGAGGAGGGGGACTTTGTAAAGCACTGTGGGCTTGGACTGGATGATAGGGCTGTATTGATTGTTTGCTTGCCTGGTTACCCAGACTCATTGCTTTGGCCAAATGCCACGCCCAGAAATGCTGGTTTCTTCTTACTATTTCCCAACAAAATTCCGTGCGAAAACATTCAGATCTTCCGATTTGTCCCAGAAACCAATGGGTTGGGTGAAGCGGCAATTTCGTCTTTGTTTTCACCACAACCAACTTTCAATTATGAGAGATTTGTAGTGAATGATAGAGCCGTGGAAGACCTCTGTATGAGTTGACAGGCAAATTGTTAACTGGTTGTGAGTGTAATGAGTCTTGTGTGGAACAATGAATGGCCAGTATTTAAAGAGTGCTATGGCCATAAAATGTGTAACCTACATTCTGCTGCTTCCTACCATCTGCTCCTGTCACTGGTATTTCCTGTTGATGTCTGTTGTTGGTATGGCATTAATGGAATAGAGGGCCATGAAAAACATGGGTGTGGGCAATGAAGTCCCATGGTACTTGATTATCCTCAACAGAATAGCAAAATATTTGTGTCCAATGCATAATATTATCAGTAGAGTCCTTCGGGCATGCAATTTTTCCAGTCAATAAAAAGTATCTCCTTTACAAATTTTATACTGGTTTTGAAATGTTTATATCAACTTGTTCTTTACAACTAAAACATCTGGTCGTAACCTACGTAATTGCGAGTCAGTTTATATTTTGCATGCCTAGCTAATTTGGCAGCTTTCTGGCCTGCCCCCATTACTAGTGGGAAGTGGACAGCAGTGTGAGCGATCACCGGAGCTGGTCAGGTAGCCCAGACTACAGCTGAAGGGTGGTGGTGTTACTGGCGCTTTGATCGTCACTGAAGTATCATTCAGGTGGCCGGTATGCGTCTGGTAGAAGACCATTCAGCCTACCTGTGGAAGAGATGTGAATGTTGAAGATGACAGGGTGCCTCAAGAAGAACTCCGTGGCCTGTATGTCTGATCTCCCTCCCTGGCTGTACCGTCAGTGCTCCCTCCGCTATAACTTTTTGGAACTTCGTTTGAAGCTGTGGAAGACCCGCGCATAAGATCTGCCAGATCTCTTCCTTTCTTTTTAAATCATTTTTTTAGCCACTTTGGAATGACTTTTAATGAAATGTTCAATATAAAAGCCATTACTATTATTATTAAATTCGAATCATTTTTGAAATGCCATAAAGAATCAATTTCCACCTCACACATTTTATTCTCTTTCAGGGAGGAGACTAAGAGGAAAAGCTTTCTACAATGTCAACGGCAAGGTTTACTGCGAAGAAGATTTCCTTGTGAGTTCTAATATCAATTGTTTCTGCAAACACCCTGATGCATGTGATGTTGAGGTTAAATGTATATATGCTCCTTGCTGTGTATGTTCAGAGGTTAAGGGGTTGCACGTTGAAAAACCATCCAGAGAAAACAGACGTTCTGGTGCTGCAATTAAAGTAAAGCAGCCCCCATTTCCCTCCAAATTTCCCCAAGGAAAACAATTTCCCCACAACACCCGTCCAATTACTTTCAAGCCCTTATTATTAGAGAGGGAAGGGTGTCTTTGGGCAGCTGCCGGTTCCGGTATAATGTGTGCATCTGCCCAGGTTGCACACAATGGAAAACAGACACCAGTACATTACCATGTATTGATCTCCAGTAAATCTCTGTAAATCCAATGAAAAACAGATCGGAAGCAGGTGTTTTATAGAAGTTGTTATAGACGTTCGTATTGTTTATTACTGCTAGATTCAGTTAATAAAGTAACCAATAAGCCATTTACTTACTCAATGTTAATAACTTAATACATATACATAGACACCATGACACTGACCCCCAAAATTGATTTGACTCAGAGGAGGAGTGCAATGAGTTCTCCTCATACTGGATCTGACAAAGCTAGCTTCCTCTGTGTATTGACCACAAGCCATGCCCTGTCATCAGGGAAAAGGGGGAAGGGAAGATTGCCAGATGGTCTGTCTGGGGGGTTAAAGGGGAAGCCTGGACTCACCCTGTCCTGCAGTGCTCCACTCTGCCCCAGCTCCATCCATTACCCACCTCTCATCAGGTCATGACCCTTTAGCAGCATGCTTTGCAAATGGTCACTATTGACTAAGAAATAATGCATGCGTAACTCAAATTTATATCCATCATTTACTTCAATGTGATGTTAGACATGCCTTACCTCAAGTTTGGTTCCTCATCTTTTGTTTATATGACCCTGGTCTAGAGTTTAAGAGACCTCAATGAGTAGAGAACTGAGGTTGTTTTGTGTATTACTTCTACTATTAGAGTACTCTGATGAAAGAGTTTTATGATAGGAATTGTCACATTAGGTGACACAGGTTGCTCGTAAATCTCAGCCAAAAGGAGACAAAGGAAAAGCTACAGTCTCCTTTCACATCAACAAAAAGAGAGCAGCAGCACCCTCTATAGACAGTGCTTGGGGAGACTATTGAAATGTCAGCCATGTCATTAATGTAATCTGTCTCTATACACCTGGGCCATAGTGTTCAGTATTATTATTTACACTTCCGAGAGGTCTCACCTATAAATACTGTAGATGTGAATGTTGGAAATAGTTGAATACTCCTTGTGAGAAACATAACAAACTCTGTGATAAATCTCGTATCTCCCACAGTACTCTGGCTTTCAGCAGACGGCAGAGAAGTGCTTTGTGTGTGGTCACCTCATCATGGAAATGGTAATACTTTTGGGAACAGATGGTATTGAGATCAGATGTTTTGTCGATGAGCGCACAGGCTCAAGAAAATCTTTACTGTTGTTTTCTGTATCTGGATGCCAATGCGCTGGTGTGATTAACTCCTGAGTAGCGTAATTCACTCTCATTACTGTGTACGTGTGTGTGTGTGTGTGTGTAGATTCTGCAGGCACTGGGCAAGTCTTACCACCCTGGTTGCTTCCGCTGTGTGGTCTGTAAAGAGGGTCTAGATGGAGTGCCTTTCACTGTGGATGTGGATAACAACATCTACTGTGTCAAGGACTATCACACGTAAGTACATGGGTCTATCATATAGGTCAACGTATTACAACATGCCAGAGATTCGTAAATCCACAGTACCATTTCGATCGTGCTGTTTGCTGAAACTGGCATTAATTATACAGCATGTGCCAAGGCGTAACTCTGTTTTCCCCACAGGGTCTTTGCCCCAAAATGTGCCTCGTGTAACCAGCCTATCCTCCCTGCCCAGGTAATGGTCAGACCCTCACTGCTTGGTATCCTCTTCTTATCTTCTGTCACTGATGTTGTTGTTAGCCAGTGGGAGCAGTGGAGGCTGCAGAGTGTGACCGACTGTGTGTGTCTCCTGGCAGGGTTCTGAGGAAACCATCCGGGTGGTGTCCATGGACAAGGACTACCATGTGGAGTGTTATCACTGCGAGGTGGGACTGTTCCATCGGGGGGTTTCTGTGTCTTGCTTGATTACGGTCCCTAGTGAAGTCTACACATCTTTCACAGGCTTCACGTTGCGCGTTCTTAAAATTTAATCTAAAGAGGGATTCAAATTTATGTTTTTTTTTCTCTACCCATCTGCTCACCATTTTTTATGACAGGTTAGCTGTGAGGGTGTATTAGTTACTTGTTTCAAATATGTTTTATTGGACACACAGGTTCAAGAACAATGCAAGAAATCTAAAGGATATTCTAACTGTGTTTTTATAAATAAATTGCAATATAAACAGAGGAAAAAAATAACAATTATGACCAAAAAAACCCTAAAAAAAACAAAGAACCCAATTTTAAGAAATAATGTTTTGATGGTTGTTTGGCAACCTGTTCAGTGCCTTAGATATTTCTAGGATGATCAACAGCAGTCTGCCTCAAACTAAGTCTCTGGCACATCTGAGAGGATCCCAAAACATTCTGAACAAATAGTGTAATCTGTTTAAGATCTTGAATTGTATGAGACAATGTCTGGAGTTTATTGTACAGTTGTGTATGTACTCCAAGCTATCCTCTCAATCTCATATGTACACTGCTGAAAAAAAATTAAGGGAACACATAATTATCACATTATAACACCAAGTTAATCAAAATTCCGGGATATCAATCTGTCCATTTAGGAAGCGTAAGCGATGGTGAACCAGTGTCACCTGTTTTGGTGCAAATGAAAGTGACAACAGGTGCACTAGAGAGGCAACAGCAAGACAACCCCCAAAAAGGGAATGGTTTTGCAGGTGGTGGCCACAGGCAATTGCTCTCTCCTTATGCTTCCTAACTGATTCTTCTCTAGTTTTGCTAGTGTCCGCTAGTGGGACCAGTGCTCTCCGCTCAGCACCGTGCTGCAACGCCAGAGAACACCAGAATTGGCAGGTCCACCATTGGCGCCCCGTTCTCTTCACAGATGAGAGCAGGATCACACTGAGCACATGTGACAGATGTGAATGAGTGTGGAGACGACGTGGTGAACGTTGTGCTGTCTGCATCATCCAGCATGACCGGTTTGGCGATGGGTCAATGATGGTCTGGGGAGGCATGCCAATGGAACTGCATGCTGGGCTGTGAGCACAGGTCCCACTAGAGGACATCGGGTCCTCATGCCACCCTCATGGAATCTGTTTCTGACAGTTTGGTTAGAAACAGGCACACAGTAGCCCACTGGAGGTCATTTTGTAGGTCTCTGGCAGTGCTCCTCCTGTTCCTCCTCACACAAAAGAGCAGATACTGGTCCTGCTGCTGGGTTAATGCCCTTCTACTGCCCTGTCCAGCTCTCCTCATGAAATGGCCTGTCTCCTGGTATCTCTTCCATACTCTTGAAACTGTACTGGGAGACACAGCAAGCCATATGGATGTGCCATCCTGGAGGAGCTGGACTACCTGTGCAACCTGAATGGGCTGCAGGTACTGCCTCATGCTACCAGTAGTGACAAGGACACTAGCAAAACGCAAAACTAGAGAAGAATCGGTCAGAAAGGATAAGGAGAGAGCAATTGTCTGTGGCCACCACCTGCAAAACCTTTCTCTTTTTGGGGGTTGTTTTGCTGTTGTCTCTCCAGGGCACCTGTTGTCACTTTCATTTGCACCGTAACAGGTGACATTGATTCAAAATCGCTTATGCTTCCTAACTGGACAGATTGATATCACTGATGTTTAATTGACTTGGTGTTATAATGTGATGATGACGTGTTCCCCTAATTTTTTTGAGCAGTGTATATTTCAGTGTCCTTCTCCTCCTCCCATTTTGCCATCCTCCCAACAGACTGGCATCTGTTGCGGGTGGGTTGACAGATTTAAATGTATCATGTAGATGAGGTATACGTTTGCATGTGGTGGAGCACATTTGTGGTGGATACACCAGTTAAACATAAAAGCGTATTCAAATGTGCTTCTTGAACAGACCATTTTATAAATCCAAAAAGCTAATCATAGGTATATAGGGAGGCAAGATGCCAAATCAGCAGTTTACTTTTATTCATATATATAATGATTGGTATACACCCATACCATTCTCTTGGGGTATGCATGCTCCATTCTAACAGCCGCAAGCTTTTAGTTTAAACCTAATGAAGGATACTGTACATATATAAGAAAATATTTTTGATTTCATAGGAAGGGAAGCTTTTAACTTAAATGTAGGAAATCATAAATATATCACAAAATATTTTCTGATTTTGTAGGAATCTAAAAAACTGGGCATTTACTTTAAGCCAGCAAAATGTGAAAATTGTGCGAGGTGTGTGTAGATTTCATTAACAACTGAATTTACTAAATCTTGCCAGCACATTTATTTAGGTTATTCAACAATGTAATTGTGAATGCTATGGCAATGTGGATGAGTGTGTTTGTACCTCCATTTATGTGTTCACGACAAACTCAAACTAAACCTTGGTGAGGGGTAACCTGATGTGGTGACTCACTGACTAGCTACATTCCAGTTTTGAGCTCTGGGAGTTATGAGAACAGAGGGCTGGGCTGAGAGTGCTGGACTCAGCTGGACATCAGGCACTCTGGAATACCACTAAGACCACTTACTCAGGGACTGAGGAAATCACACCACATCCTCTGATCCACACTGTAATCAGTCAGCCAAATTGAATTTCTGACCATGCAATCATTAACAAAACATTTAAATGATTGCAGGGCCAAATGTGAGTCATTTCAACCAGGGCTTAAAGAAAATGTGTGGATATGTTTAAGGTAGATACTGTTTTTCATGTTTAATGTTGATAAGCTGGTTGACTTCTTTTATCACAAATTCCAAAGTATAGCTCATATCCCACTGAGGGATTAAGATTTTAGCTCAACAATAGGTAATCATTCAGCATGGTCTTTGGGGTAGATGGCAGGGGATGAAAATGCATTACATTAAGGGCTTTAAGGTATGAATGGTAGAAGTGTAGGAAATGTCTTAATTGCTGGCGTGTATTGAAATGTCCTTGTTGGAATAGATCAGTATGCAAAGTTGTGACATCAGCCACCTGCACAAAGATATTCAAAATGCGTCTGGGTTTTTTTCCTCGACCAATGTTCAGTCTCTATGCCGTCTCACTGAGTCTATTTCTGGTCCTCTGTGTTGTAGGACTGTGGTCTCCAGCTGAATGACGAGGAGGGTCACCGCTGTTACCCCCTAGAGGGCCACTTGCTCTGTCATGGCTGCCACATCCGCAGGCTCAAGGTCCCAGTGGCCACCCACCCACCCCCCAGCTACCCTCTACACGTCACCGAGCTGTGAGAGGGAGGGGAGGCGAAGAACCAGCCCCGACCAAACCCAACCCACCAATGACCTGCCACCCAGGTGACCTGAGACAACACAGCAGAAGACAGAAGGAATCCCCACCCACGGAATCCAGAATCTATGTTTGCACAACAGAACAGGGAGACCCTGGGAGTCCTCTGCTGGCTTGCCCTGCCCTGGGGAGATGAGATTGAAACAAGGCCGTGGACTTCATACATGACAGCTCCCAACCACAAGCCCATTATAAGTCCCAGGACTGTTCTGGGAAAAAGTCCACATCTCTTCCATCATTTTTTTTCTCCCTTTTTCTTCCCTTTGGTCTGTGAACAGTAAAGCGGGCCAAGGCCCCAGCCCACCCAGAGGCCCTGGCTGACGTCAGCCCCGTGACCCCTGCACATTCATCACAGAGCGGGGCCTGGACTGGCCGGGACTGGCTATCCTTCTCTCCGTCTTTCTGTCATTCCTTTATGCAGAAAGCCGTGGGCCATGATGGATTTACTGCTCCCCTGTCAGAGAGGGAGAGCTGCACATCATGTATTCCAGAAGGCTGGTCGGCTGTGAAACAGGCGTAACATTCCAGAATGTCTGCTGGTGTGCGAGGATGAGACATGCTGTGCCTTCAGAGTGACCTGCCACAGAGGAACCTCACCACACGGTGCCAGTGACAGGGCCACGGTCCAGCTACCTACGGCTCCTTTTGGCTGTGCTGACAGCGACCGAGTGCCCTTCGCGCGACTGTGTGACACATACACACACTTCCCTGTACCATTCCTTTGCTTCAGTGCTTCTTGGTACAGCGGCTCCACATACAGCGTCAGTAGCCACAGCACTAGCCTGGGCTAACACTCATTCCACTTAGTTCTAGAACCTTGAGAGAGATTCTCAAGCAGTGTCTTCATTATTATATAACAAGGAAAAAAGTTAGAAGCACATAGATGCTCTTTTATACAGTGTATGAGTATATTTTCCAGACATTTTCCACATAAGATTCTAGAAGTGTTTTTTGTGCATTATCATTATCAAATGAAATCGGAGGCCAGTCAAGCTGTGACAGTCTTAATGATTCTCTGAGGGGTATTGGTCCGCTGTTTCATTTCTCCTGAAGAACACAGGTCTTACAGGCCTCTATGTTGTCTGTATGCTGGGTCATACGATCCACATACCTATTTGTGACACTTGCTCTTAATTAACATGTACAGTTTCACACACTGGGTATTTGTCACATTTGTTAGCACTGAGTGAATGAGTGTGTGACCCTCAAGAGCGCCACATGACCTCATTATGCCCAGAACAGGTTAGTGTGTCATGCTGGTCAATCAGATTGTCTGGTTGGTTATGGGAGGAGATCCCTGATAACCCGGAGTTGCTGGTCCTACCCGTGTCTCAAGGGAATCCAACCCCCCTATTATTCCTCATTGGCTGTGCAGCTGTGTGTTATAAATGTACACACACACACACAGTATATACTTATATATAGAAATGTGTGTGTGCAGAGGTGTCTGTGGGTGTGTGTGAGAATGCTTGTGCTCCAGTAGCCGGGCTATGTTGCATTCACCTTGTTAAGTGAACAGGACAACAACCATCCATCTCCACAAAACAACTCTTACTTTCTCTCTCTCCAACAGAAAGGATGGGCTCCGGCCTTCCCAGTACCTACTCACAGTAGCCCAGTCAGAGAGCTGACCTCTCATACTACTGAATATAACAGAGAAGGGTGCTGATATTAGAGATTACAGAGAGAAGGGGCCAACACAGGGATCATGTGCTTTCTGTTGTAATCGTTGATGAGATTCTTTTGAATGTACAGAAATTATTAGTGTATGTTTGGCAAATTTAATTTCTCTGCTCCCAGTTGTGCATTTGCAAAAGCAAAAATTACTATGTATGCCTAGAGTACATATATTTGCTGGAAAATTCCCTTTGATGGTAGATCAATTTAATCTCAGCATAGTATGAAGAGACTCCTAGTCAAGGAATGTGTAATCTACTTGAGGAATGAGGCAATGGCATTATCTGAACTGTAGTTTAAATAGCACAGTAAGACCTCCTCATTCATATCAATCTCAAATCATTTTTTATTAACTCCTTAACAGGGAGTTGATCCCTATTAAGGATATCTTAATCTCTTTTTAAAAAAACATAAACGTAATTTCTATTGTATAGCCCTGCTACTTTCCCCATGTCTGTACATAAAGAGGCTAGCTTTTTCCATCCTCTTTCAGAAATCTCCCGTAAGTGATGCATTTTCTCTCCTACCAGTAGTTTTCAATAAGCACATATGACACCTGTCGCATCACTTTTGTTTCGCTAAGTGTTTAATTATCTAGATGGTTCATAAAAAAGGAAACTAGATTATTTATCTAAACATGAAAAAGTCTAAAGTTATTTAATGTATTAAAAATCGGGACGTATCATTTAACTGTAGATGATATAATCTGCTTTTTCAATAAAGTGGTTTTGTAGCTAACTTAAACCAAATGTGTTTTTATTTTATTTCATAATTGGATAATTTTTTTTATCCAATTTGTGATTCTAGGTTGTGGGCTATAAAATCTAAATTTACAATGTTATTACCATTGTATTCCATGCTGTAAAATGTTGCCATTGGACATCAAAACAATTAAATACAGTAAATGATGTATCCTATATTTGGGAGTAATATACAGTAGGCCACAGGCTTTCCATGGCGGTGCCTTATTTTACCGTATAGAGGTAGGATGCTCACACAGGAAGAAAAATGTCAGCTCTGGTCTCTGGATGAAAGTCATATCTTGTTGTTGAGGTCTTCCTGATATAGATGTGTACTCAGAAATGTTTGATCTAGAATGATTTCATCCTCCGATCAGAGCTGGTGTAATTGTGGTGTGTAATTAAATCCCTGCATACAAGTTTCTACAGCTAGTCATGTGGATCTCTCAGAGCAGACTCCACTATTATCGCTGTGCCCTGATGTTCAGAATGATAGCTGTGTTCATGACAGAGACATCACTGTAGTATTGTGGTCTTGGGATGTAAACTGTCCATCACTGAAACATATCAAGCATCTCAGACTTGGAGTGCTGATCTAGGATCAGGTCTCTCTTTTTCATGTGATCCTATTCATTTCGATAGAAGGCAAAAATCATCCTAAATCATTACTGTTATTCTGAGACACTTGATATAGAGCACCCCAGAACCCACACTAATGAAGGACTTGTCATTGTCACTAAGGTTTAGTTATTAGAACTGATCACCTCACTCAGTTTTTTATCTTAAATCAAATGAAAGAAGCCTGTAACATATTGTGCAATCTTAGGGTGTGTCCACACTCACTGTTGGAATTATTCTGAACAATTACTGTCAAGATTTACAATGGCTGTCAAAAGTATTCACCCCCCTTTGACTTTTCCACATTGTTACAACATGAAATCAGAATGGATTTACTGACCAACACAAAAAAGTCTATAATGCCTAAGTGAAAAAATAAGACCTACAAATTGTTGCTGGCATCAAATTTAAAGTGGGCATATATTTTTCAAGAAACAATAACGTTTCTCAGTTCTCATTTGATATGTTGTACTATTTTCAATTGAATATAATGTTTAAATGATTTGCACATCATTGCATTCTGTTTTTATTTACATTTTACACGGTGTCCCAACTTTTTTAGAAACGGGGTTGTACATAATTGTACAACTATAATGTAAATCATTTATTTTTCAGGTTTTCACCCCCTTTTGTCAGTATTTGGTAGAGGCACCTTTGGCAGCAATTATAGCCATGAGTCTATTTGGATAACAACTTTGCACATCTGGCCATAATAATTGTTGCCTACTCTTCTTTGCAAAAGTGGTCAAACTCTGTCAGTTTGGTTGGAGGCCATTGGTGAACAGCAATTTTCAACTCTTTCCACATATTCTCAATTGGACTTTGGTCCGGGCTTTGACCTAGCCACTCCAGGATATTGACCTGTTATTTTGCATGTTTGGGTCATCGTCCTGCTTCTCCCACGTCCCAGGTCTCTTGCAGGTTTTCTTCCAGGATTTTTCTGTACTTTTTCTGCATCCATTTTCCCCTCTATCTTCACAAGCATTCCAGGCGCTGATGCAGAGAAGCATCCCCATAGCATGATGCTGCCACCAACATGCTTCATGGTTGGGTTGATGTTATCAGGATGATGTGTGGTATTAAGCTTGCACTAAACATAAAGCTTAGCATTTAGGCCAAAAAGCTCTATTAGGCCTCATCAGACCGTAGAATCTTCTTCCAGTTGGTCTCAGAGCCTCCCACATGCCATCTGACAAACTGCAGCCGGCATTTAACGTATGTTTCTTTTCAATAATGTTTTTTTACACACTCCCATGAAGGCCACATTGTGAAGCAGTGTCTTCAAAGCTCACCTGTTGAAGACTGTAACTCTTAGAGTTGCCATAAGCCTCTTGGTGGGCTCCCTGACTAGTGCCCTTCTCGGGCTGTAGAGGATAATACACTATTACTAATCATAGTATTTTGCTTTTATGCCAAATACCTGCACTCCAGGAGTGTATAAGTTGCAAAATGTTTTATTTAACAAAAGCTGACAGAAGATAGGGGAGCCCTTTCCGAGTTTGTCCAATTGAAAATCTGTTTTGCAACTAAAACATTTTGTTTGGCAGAATGAATACACCCCTGATCGATGAATCAGCCAATGCATTTAATTGTTTCTTCCGTTATCTACCATGGTGCAAATCAGTTTTCTCCTCTCGTCACACATCTCTCTGCTTGCTTCAGACTACCAAAACCACTTACAGGTTGTCATAGTAACCTGATTCACACAGCTTGTTGAATGTAGTGACATTCTATCTCCTAAATTGATAGTGAGGGATTTTACAATTGTACAGTGTCAGATACTGATATTGACTGGTGTTTTTGTGTAAATTATTTTTCAGCTACCTAGCCACTAAGGAATACATGAGTTTGGCCAGAGAAACAATTGCATTGTGGGTTTTGTAGTAAACTGAAATGTCAACAGATTTCAACAATAAATGTACATATATTTATTGTTCTTATATACAGTAGTTGTAACAATGTAAATCATAGGAATATGTGATTACAAATGTATGTGAAATATAGGGCAACATTAGATCTTAGATCCTTATTAAAAACAGGTTATCATGCTCATGATTAGATGTTCATAGAGAAGTGTACAGAGATTACCATGTGTACAGATGCTACGTGAATACATCTCTTTCAGTGACATTTTGAATATTTTCCAAAAGGTATTTCTGCTGTTTTGTATGGAATATTGGATAGGCATTGCATTGGGCATGACTGCAGGAGCTGAAAGTGTGTACTTAAAGTATATGTATCTTCTTGGCTAGGCTATCTCTATTTCAGACTACAGAGGTAAAAGAGTGAACACTTGGTTTCACTGGTAAAATGTGTATACTAAGGAGCTCATCCAGGGTCAAACAGAGACGGATGTGTGAAGCTTTCACCAAGCATCATTCATTCTGATAAATGCCTCTAAATTGTATTGTAATCTATTCTGACTAGCTAGGACCTGTTCAGGTATGATTCAGTAAAAATGTCTGCTGAATATGCGTAGGAGTACCCGGCAGCACAGTTTGTCCCCGACTCAGCCAGTCAACCTGAGCACCTGAATAGTCATGTTTAGTTCAGTATGAGGAAGAACTCTGGTGTTGGTTGACAGTTCTGAGAGTTGGGGCACAAAGCACTCTTTATGTGTGTGTCAGGGTACCGCCCTGTGTCTCAGGAAGCTGTGTGTGTGTGTGTGTGTGTGTGTGTGTGTGTGTGCAGTGTAGCTGGAGCCCCAAGGACCCAGTGCTAGGTGAGCTCTGTTACACCACACAAAGGAAAGCCTTCCCTCCAGAGCACAGAACCCCCCCCCCCAGCTGCCAGGAGCTTGTGCTAAAATATGCACTTAACAGAATTACCTCATATCCCACATGATTCTATGGCTACAGACCAGTTAGTCTATGGTGTTATACAGCATCTTGAAGTCAACTAATTAAAATAACTATAGTAAAGTATGTATTTAACTAGTTTAACATTTATCAATGTGCATAATAGTACTGAATATTGTATGGTATCAATACCAACATTGTTAACATGCTGGAAGCCACTCCAAATTCTTCAAAGGGATGGAACGGCAACTGAGGTCTGAGGACAAAATACTCATCCTTCCAAAATCACATGGCTTGAATTACTGACAGTGAGGCGGTCAGTAGCCCATGAGACTAAACAAACCACAGCTGTCTGGTAGTTGTGCAGAAATCAAGTCAAAAAGTTGATTGTCGTGGGAATCAGAAAAGTCTGGTCAGAATGTTGCAGAGATTTGACCGACAATGTTACTGGCAGACTGGAGGCAGCTTGGAATCCACAAAGCCATAGACCACCCAAAGCTCCAGTCCCTCAGCCCTGCTGATCCCAGACCCACAGTGGCTTTTACACTAGCCCAGAATGATGACGAGACACCCATAGCATGTCAGAAGTACAGCTGAATCTTATTATTTTAAATTTGAATCTCAATATTACACTATCAACATAATTTTTTAAGTTGTACCTTGCGTTAACTATTTAGAAATGTTCAGTGGGTAAATAATCTCCGATTCCAAGATATATACTTACTTATTTTTGTAATGTGGTTAGAAGATGTTGAAGAATCACTAATGAGGAAAATTGACCCACTGAACATCTTGGAATAATCACCCCAATGAATAGCTGAAAAACTAACAAGGCGATTGTGTTGCGTGGCAATGACTTGCTATAAAAAGCATGCATCAAGACAAGTCACTTCTCGACTGAATGTTAGAGGGAGCAAAACAAGTGACCTGATTGACTTTCGGTATCCCAGAAACAGATGCCTGTGTTTTTCACGCACAACAATATCTTGAGTTTACCAGAAATGGTGGGACCGACAACAAAAAAACATCAGTGCCAGTCCTGTGGGCAAAAACAGTCCTTAAATAACTGTTTGAATTAGAATGTCAAGAATCGTGCAAGCTACAGTAACATGCACAACAGTGGTGTGCTGAGCGGCATCAGTCCTTGTCATGACTTGGCTATTGCAGCAGACAATCACAGTGAGTTATGCACTATAAACAAGAAGAACAATGAACAATTCAGGAGTGCAAGAATGCTGCTGGTCCGACAAATTCCGGTTCTTGTTGGATCCGTTTGATGGCAGTGTCAGGATTTGGAATAAACCGAATGAGTCCACCTGTGTTCAAGGGTGGTGGTGGTGTAAAGGTTGGATATGGTCTCATGTAGCTCTTGTTTGGCAACCAAAAAAAACGTCCTGGGATTAAATGGAACCGCCTGTTCTCAGCATGAATGTACCGCTGTCACGTCAGCAGTCACTGTCATGGCTGTCTAAACTACAGTCACTACGCGATGGCATTAGGTCAGCATGCGTCAACATCTCTGTGAGACATTTAAAATAACATCTATGTGCAAAATCAGGCTGTTCTGGAGTGGGTGTAACAATGTAATATGTGTCCGGAGAGAACTTCTCAAATGACGTTGTCACTGTATGTGTTTACACACACATACAATGTGTTTTATCCAGTATGACTTCAAAGTCCTTACTGTAAAGCACAAAGGAAAAATATAAAGAGCTCTAATAATTACTTAAGTGATGATGGGGTATGAACAAACACAAACCCAGAAGTGTAAAAAGTACAAAGTATTATTCCAGGTTTCACCTGTACTTGACTGTATTTATCATGTGAGACAAATTCCCAATTAAGATCTAAATTTACTCCCATTCACCAAGTCATTGTATTTCTAATTTGGAAACTACCTCATCTGTAGAACAAAAAAGAGTACCTTTACAGCTCTGCACAAACCCCAGCTGGCTAACACAGCAAATTCTCTCCCAGCTGTTGCTGTCTGTTAACTTTGTAAAACCATCCAGATTTCACAGGTTCACAGTCCGCTTCATAAAACCATCCTGATCTTGTGAGGAAGTCAACATTCTGTTGTGCAGAATGTGAGTTTGAGATCAGGACGGTTCTGAGGCCAAATGTCACCTTTTCAATTTGGGAATGTGTGTATAGACCTGAACGGGCAACAATACCACGGCCATGGTAGTGTTGAGGAGGTTTTGATCTTGATATGTGGCAGTTCCTAAACAGGCCAGAGTGAGAATGACTGACAGGTCAACCAAGAAACAATGGTGAATGTAAGGGGCTAGGCATTGTTTTGGAAACATCCAAAAAATGTACTCTGAACTGACTGTCATATTAATGTTCAAATATCTTGGTTTGAATTGGGCAATTTGAGCTACCTTCCTGAATGTAACTTGACAGTGCATGAATCCTAGAACGGTTTGGTAGGTAACTACTTGACAGCTTGACAGTCTACTTCCTCCAGTAGTCTTGTCCTTGACCAAGCAGTTTTAAATGTAATCAATTTAGATTTCTCCTCTCCTTTCTCTCAACAGAATTATATCCATACTCACTTATGTTCTGTGCCACTAAGCCTGAAATAACTAAGGCTAAGTTATGTTTGAAATATAGGGTTGTTGCCAAGCAACAGGACTGCTTAGCCCATCACCGGTGTCTAGGGTCCCTGGGTTTTTCTCTTTGTGCTCTTAGGCACTCGGCAAATTATAACCAGGAGCAGTTTGGTACAGAGAAAAATAGTACTTCTAGGTTTGTAGCAAGAAACAACGTTCTTTCATACAGTATTATGTAAAGGCATTGCAAGCAAAGGCGGTATGAAATGTACTTTCTGGTCTTTCAGTATTAAGTGTAAAGTATGATGAGACCTTGTTTGTTTAAATTTCAGAGTAGTCATTTTTAATGGTGTTTTAGCCATAGATCAAAGAACTTAATGATGATTTAACTCACATTGAGGGGACTGCATACTGTATTTCTTTCCAGATGTATTTCTGCCGGTTGTTTGTTTTTCTCTGGGTATGGATGATGAGGTCTGAGGATTTGCCTGAGGATTTGTGGGGATGGAAAAGAGAGGACATAGGCTGACCTCTGCCCCTGTGTTCCAGAGAAAAAATACAGTAGTGATTTGCTGGGAGGCTGGTTTGGTTTACACAGGGCAAAATCTAAGGTCCTCTAGTGCCACCTAGTGATCTGACTTTAAAGTGACAGTAACATTCCCCATCAATAAAATAACTTTGGATAATCATTTCACTCCAACTTGAGTGAATTTCATCACGGCAACTCATAATGTAACTGAGTAGTGAGTATGGCCCCCACGTGCCTGTATGCACTCCTGACAATGTCTGGGCATGCTCCTGAAGAGATGGCAGAAGGTGTCCTGGGGGATCTCCTCCCAGACCTGGAACATGGCATCAGTGAGCTCCTGGACAGCCTGTGGCGCTACTTGGCGGCGTCGGATACACCGATACGTAACGTCCCAGAGGTCCTCAGTTGGATCCAGGTACGGGGAACATGAGGTCCAGTCAATGGCATCAATGCATTCGTCATCAAGGAACTGCCTACACACTGGCCACATGAGGCCGGGCATTGTCCTGCACCAGGAGGAACCCAGGGCCCACTGCACCAGCATAAGTTCTGATGATGGGTCTGAGGATTTCATCCCGGTACCTAACAGCGGTCAGGTTACTATTGGCTAGCACGTGGAGGTCTGCGCAACCCTCCAAGGATATGTCACTCCAGACCATCATTGACCCACCACCAAACCGGTCATGCTGGATGATGTTGCAGGCAGCATAACGTTCAACATGGCGTCTCCAGACTATCACGTGCTCAGTGTGAACCTGCTCTCGTCTGTGCCAATGGTGGACCTGCAAATTCTAGTGTTCTCTGGTGAATGCCAATTGAGCTGCACAGTGCTGGACTGTGAGCACAGGTCCCACTAGAGGACGCCGGGCCTTCATGCCACCCTCATGGAGTCTGTTTCTGACAATTTGTCTGTGGCCACCACCTGCAAAACCATTCCCTTTTTGGGGTTGTCTTGCTGTTGCCTCTCCAGGGCACCCACTCTTTTTAAAATAGCTGCTAGTTTACATTATGTATATTATTGCTATATTTTTGCTTTTTTTTTGCTTTACTTATCTCTTAATTCTTACTACGTAGATGTTGTGTGCCATGTCACCATTTCATTATGCAGGATGACGCTGTTATTTGGTGCATTTGATAAATAAACTACTTGAACACTTTTTGTCACTTGCATTTGCACCAAAACAGGTGACACTGATTCACAATCGCTTATGATTCCTACTTGGACAGATTGATATCCCTGAAGTTTGACTGATTTGGTGTTATACTGTGATTGTGTTCCCTTAATTTTTTTGAGCAGTGTATTTAAACATTTGACTTCGATTTCAATTGCATTTTCATCATTTATAAGACTTATACAGGTCTTATACAGACCAACATACTGTAATGGTGCATGAACCTTCACAGTGGTCCCGCATGGAAATCAAACCCACAACCTTACCCTTGCTAGCACCATGCTCTACCAACTCTGACACTGAGATCTGTTTATCGTCACCCTCTGCACAGCAGATAATACATCGCTACCTAGTCGGCACGTTTATGTAACCTTTTTCAGCTGCTATGGTGGTTTAACAGATGTTGTTGGGGCAGTCCCAGCTTTAAATAATTTCTTTGTTTTCATACTTTTATTACATATCAACAACGAAAGGTAGGACAGAGTGTGCCAGAATTTTACCCAGATGTGCACTGGCACATCCTGGGGGCAATAGCTTGGAATCCTAGACCACCCCCGGCCAGCTGTGGTGGGTTTTTAACAATCACATTGTTATCCTGCAGGCTTGCCTCATCTCTGCATACTTGTGAACTGAATCCAGGCTAGAATCATTTAGGGACAAGACACTTCTCTCAAAATCCGAATTCCACATCATTGAAGCTGGATAGTACAGGATGTAAGTTACACTGCACTCCACAGGACCTCTTTACAGTAGCTTTTCCCTTTAAATTGGTATTACTCAAAAACATTCCTAGGTATTTAGAAGTGAGATGACACAACAGGCAGACATGATGTCAGATAGAACAGTGCTGCTGCTCCTCTTTGTGGTCTAACATCATTACAGTTCAGACAGCCTAATCAGAAGGGGCTGGGCTGTGGAGGACAGGAGGGTGTTCTCATTAGGCATGGTTCTTTTTGATGAAGTTTATGAGTCCGTTGGTGGAAGAGTCGTGAGAGTGGACCTCATCTGTGCCCTGCAGCTCAGGCTCAATCTTCTTACACAGCGCCTTACCCAGCTCAACTCTGAGAGAGAGAGAGAGAGAGAGAGAATCGTACATCAGTGAAACATTGTTTGGTAAAACTAAATAGGACATATTGTAGGTTCAGTCAGTAATATGTAATAGATTAAATATTATAAAGCTCGTTTTGTTTTGTTTTACAACACTTACCCCCACTGGTCAAAGCTATTGATCTCCCACATAACACCCTGTATAAAGATCTTGTGTTCATACATAGCTGTGAAACAAACAATCACACAAGAAATTATTATTGGGAGCGTAGTAAGCAAAGCAATGATTATGCTGAATATTTAAAAAAATCATTAGTTGTTGGTTCACTATTCAGCTCTTACCAATAAGTGCTCCCAGTGTGAATGGGTTCAGCTTCTTGAAGACAATAGAGTTGGTTGGCTTGTTTCCCTGGAATACCTTACATTAAAACAGGAGGAAAGACCGTTAATATGTATTCATTGTAAATATGCAGTGTCATTGTCCCTAGTATGACACCATGGTTTAAACCCCTAGAAAGTCTTAGGCTGGATTGAGGCTGCAGTTAACTTGCACCATGAGAATCAGAATCAGAAAGGGTTTCATTGAATCAGAATCAGAAAAGGTTTCATTGAATCAGAATCAGAAAGGGTTTGCCAAGTAGGTTTCACAACAAACAAGGAATTTGTTGTGGTCCTTGGTGCAACAATCAATACAACACAAAAGGAATAAGGGAACAAATAAGATCAGAGGACTGAGCATAAAAAAGTAGACTGTGCATTAATAAACTACTAAAAATAACAAAAAAGTGTATGTAAGGTGCAAGATTTTGTCCAGTTGATGGTGCTTCCATTCACTTTGTGTGGCAGGATGGTTTCTAAGGCATCTCCAGTCAGGCCACTAGCCTCCAGTTCCTTTCGAGCCTCCTCTGGCGTCTTTCCCTTCATCAGAGCCTCAGTCTGGGCCAGGAAGTTGGCCATAAGAATCTACAAACAGACACACTCCTGTTATCATGCTGTGTAATTTACAATTGCTAAATTTAATTGACAACTAGGCAGTCATTTCATTATTTAGATACATCAAATAGTTTGTTCAGGGTAGTGCACTGACAGTGGTATGGATGTTGTTTGTTTTGATCATCCTGACGTTGGAGCTATGTTCCTGCACACTAATAAATGCAAACTTGTATCGTATTCAAGGTTTAAATGTCAGACTTGACCTGCCCTAAAAGAAATAATGAATCCCTACAAAACCTCTCTATTAATTATAATCCATACAGCAATTTACTTTTTCTACAGGATTATCTTACTGCTGTGTGTCTCAAATTAGTTATAGAGGTATCCTACTGTGGTACCTTGTGGTGCAGACCTTCCCTGATTGGGTGCTGTGTCTGAACAGGGATGAGAAAGTCAGCAGGGACCATGCGGGTTCCTGTGGAGTGCAGTCACATCACCAACCGAACATTCAAAGTCAATATATTAAAGAGTGAATGAGAATGCAGCGTTGTCTTGAAAACAGTTAGCTGAGCTCAGATATCAGCCAGTACCTTGGTGGATGAGTTGGTAGAAGGCGTGCTGTCCATTTGTGCCAGGTTCTCCCCATACAATGGGGCCAGTGTGGTAGTTGACACTTTTGCCATGTATAGTAATGTATTTTCCATTGGATTCCATGTCACCCTACAGAAATCCAACTTATTTAACATAGGCCATGGTAAATCTCAGTTACATTATCATTTTACACTTTCATGCAAAATCACTTTATCACATTAATTCTTGTCTGAGAATCCATCAGTACAATTATGAAAACATTGCACTTGAGGATCAGAAAAAGCACAGTGATTTGCCAAACTAGACACGTTCGTCAGTGTGTTTTCCTTGTTCATGCAGTGTAATTTCGGTGATGGACTAACCTGTTGAAAGTAGGCAGCGAAGCGGTGCATGTACTGGTCATATGGCAGCAGGGCGTGAGTTTCGGCCTGAAAAAAGTTGATGTACCAAATCCCCAGCAGTGCCAGGAGAATGGGAGCGTTCTTCTCCACAGGTGCTGTCTTAAAGTGGTTGTCCTACAGTAAGAAGAGACATCATTTTTTCTTACCCAATTCGGATCATATACAGTGCCCTCTGAAAATAGTGGGATAGCGAGGGATTTCTTATTTCGGCTCTTTATACCAAAAGTTTGGATTTGAAAACAAAGAAATTTCAAACTTGCTTGCACTTTTGCAGACAGCATGTTTTGTGCACTTCAGAATGAATTCATTAGTTACATGATCAGTGAATACAGGTTAGCCAGTTCCATTAGCAGCCATACACACCCAAGCCAAATCGCCCCCTCCACCATTTTTCACAGAAATGGTGGAAGTGTTTTTTGAGTGTTTCTGCTTGCAATGCAATTTTTGTGGCTTTGGACGCACAGTTTCAACACATGAATTTGTATGGTGTTAATAATGCTAATTCCAGACTGGGACAGGGGTGAATAATAGCTTGTAATGAAAAATGTCTCTTTGGGCCTTCAAGAACAACTCAGGGTAAGCAGAATTTCACGCAAATATGAATTTAGGTCAAACTATCCCTTTAAATGAAAGGGTGCCAAACATTGTGGCACATATTGCAGAAAAATATTTGTTTTATGATAAGAATTCATTTTTTCTTTCAATTCTTTATTTTGTTAATATTTTAAATAAAAGATCAAGAGGATAAACAATAAATACTTTTTCACAGCCCATTTTGCTCGTAATACAAAGGGTGCCAATATTAGTGGAGTCCCATGTACATTTAACCTCAGTAGTTGTTTGATTTCAAATCCAAATTTTTCAAGTCAAAAGAATAAAAAAGCTTCCCTGTTCCAATAATTACTCATGCCACTGTATAATATTTGACAATAAGAAGAATTTAGATGAAAAAGACTTGGAAAAAAGGAAATGTTTTCAGGGACTTTGTTATAACTAAAGAACATTTAAGAAGAGTTGATTCTACCATCCAGTGAGCGCCTTCAAGAAGCTTCTCAAAGTTTTCATAGCCTGAGAACAAAGAAAATACAAGATCACTGGTGTTATACTACTAATATCTTAATTTAAAACTACTAAACAGTACAATAAGATGACCTTGCACAGCTTCTGAGGAAGCTAATTACAGGGAGGTAATTAATGTCTGAAGTAGGACAATAAACCTATAACAATGTACATACCGATGTGTAGAGCAATGGACAAGCCAATACAAGACCACAAGGAATAACGTCCACCAACCCACTGAAAAACAGAAAAGAAGCCTCTTGGTTCCCTGTCTCTGTGTCACAGTCAATTACTTAAGCTTCAGGAGTTTCTGAACCTTCTCAGGACATCCCCAAGCACCCATAAATATAACAGAATGCACTCCACTGAAAATGATTTAGAATGTGAATGCAACATTTTATACTCATAAGTTGTACAAGTTGTCTGAGAACAGCCATCTTCGATCTGACGTGAAACAGCATGGTACATTAGAGCAACTAACCTTTAAATACCAACAATCTAACTAAATGTAGCTTCCTGACCTTTGATGTGACCCAGCCTTTACAGTAACCTCTCTAGGGGAGAAGGTTGCTACCAATAATACCATATCTTTCGAGGGCAGAGCTAGAGAAGGCGGCTTCTGATTACCCCACAGCTGCCAGCCTGTGAGCCCAGACACCTACTTCACAGGTCAAAAGTATACACTATTTATAACTGTCTAAGTCTGCCAAAAGCCTGTAGATGCAGGGGGAGCACTGAACGTCACACAATGCACTGCACACATGGTATTCTGCATCTTCAGATAACATATACTCACATCCCAGAAGCCAAACATGTTGTCAAGGTCAATGCCAAAAGCTTTTACTAAAGGCTGCAGGAGAGAGGAGATAAAATAAGACAATTTGACTTTTTTGTTGCAGTTGAACTTATTTTTTTAAAATAAGTTAGGAACCTACGGCGGCAGTTGAGAGAGCCACGAAGTGCTTTGCAACAGCGGATTTCTGTAAAGGACAAAACAGTATTTAATCAAACAATGTATGCAATAATATACAGTACGTCAATTCAACCTCTTTCTTTGTATGTTTCTTAAAAGTCTACCCACATCTTTAGCATGCTCAAGGAACCACTCCTTGGCAGACGTTGCATTGGTGATGGTCTCTTGGGTGGTGAAAGTCTGAAAAGGCACACAGATCACTTGGTAACACAAAAAACAGAATACATCGCCACCGATTTTGTCAAATACAATTGTATCTATGCCCCTGTATCATCGCAACAACTCCCAACAGATTCTGGAGAGTTTGTGTTGATGGCAACCCTCCTCAGCTGTGTCCATGCCAAGCCACCCTACTTGTATCAATGCAGGTCCAACAGCACAGAAAATCACCAGAGACCTATAAAAGGCGGTATGTGGCAACAGGGCTCAATGGGACCATGTTCATTACATTAATAGCTTGAAAGGCTAGCACTATACCCTCAATTGGCACAGCTGGGCAGTAGATACGCCAGGTTGTTATTCTCTGTGAAATTGTGTGATTCACTGCCATTTGAAATTAATTTTGTTATTTAGAGAACCGTTGAGATAAGGATATACTAAGGATATACGGGCAAGCTCAGGAGAGCCATTTCATCGGTCTTCTCTGTTTTGCAAGTTCTAAAGGTTGAATGAAATGCAGCACTTGCATGTAATGGACAGTTATACTCTGTTATATTCTATTTATATTTTAAATGTCGGATGCTGTTTTTCGTATTTTACATGTGAAGTTATGATTAGAAAAATGTCTAGAGAATGTCCCTAGTTTTTAGACACTGGTACCGTATAGTAAATATTTTGGAAAAGCAGACACCTTTGAAGCCACAATAAAGAGGGTGGTCTCAGCATTGAGCTCAGCAAGGGTTTTGGCGATGTGTGTGCCATCAATGTTGGATACAAAATGCACACGGGGTCCTCCCTTGGAATAGTTTTTCAGAGCTTCAGTCACCATCAGAGGGCCCTGGCAAATAACAACACAAGTGTTACACCCCAATTGCATTGCTATTTACTATAAACAATTACTAGATAATTCTATTTACCAGGTCAGATCCACCAATGCCAATGTTGACAACATCTGTGATGGACTTTCCAGTCCATCCCTTCCACTCACCACTGCGAACTTTCTGCACCAGATAGAAATGCCCAAATAGGAAAATAATTAAACATTTACACATTACCAACATCCAGTTTATCTAAAGCCTGCTGAATTTGTTACACCATGAATAACACAGGAATCAACTCTAGACCTTACAGTCATTGAAAACCATTAGAGTTGAAAATGCATTCTCTAAATGTTGAGGTAATTGATACTATGAGAATGAATTTGACCTTTGTGTCTGATCCTACTCACGTGGCAGAACCCCTTCATCTTCTCCAGGACCTTATTGACTTCAGGCATCACATCATGTCCATCTACCACGATGGGATGGTTGGAACGGTTCCTCAGAGCTAAATGGAGCACGGCACGGCCCTAACCACACAGAAGACGAGATTGTACACTAAGACAAAACATACTGATTTCTGCAACTGTAACTGATTTGTTGTTTTTCTTTTGGAACAAATCATTCTACAATAAAATTGATCAAATGAAAATATACTGATAACTTTGTGCTTCTTCTGATGGTACTTCCAAAGGTCCATGCCTTGGACCTAAACCACAAAGCAGGGTTAAATGTATTGGGAGTTAAAGGTAAAGCTCAGAAAAGCACCTCTGTGAAGTTGATCTTTTCTCCACTGAACATCTTGTCCCTGGCGCTCTCAATACCCCTTGACCTGCCCTAGAAAAGAAAAATATATATTTATTTGTTGCACAACATAATAATATATTTTTTATCGATGCATACTGCAGCTATAACTGATGTAAAATGGCTAGCCAGTTAATGTGTACGCTGGTAGTATTGTGATCTCCTTCATCACTACTGCAACTCACTGTTTGTAGAGCTCCCTGCTTGTGCCATTAAACCCCTTCAACTTATCCAGAACACAGCAGCTCATCTGATGTTTTAACTTCAAAGTTCTCCATTTTGTTCTCCACCACTACGGAGGGCAGCTCCAGCTCAGTCCAGTTGAAGCTCTTCTCTTTCTTGTAGTTGAACTTACTATTACCAGGTTTCGTTGTTGTCCCCCTTGCTATCTTAAGATGAATGCACGAGCTGTAAATCGCTCCAGTTAAGAATCTGCTAAATGACTAAAATCTCAAAACAAAAGTAACTCGCTCCAAGGCCTTACAGTAGTAGTTTCCCTTGCTTTGGAATGACTGCTTTACTGCAATGGTTACAATGGTTTGTTAGTGATTGTTGTTGGTGTGTTCATAGGACCTCTGGTTCACACCATGCGAGGTGGACAGAAAGTGGAGGAAGCAAAGCGGGAAAATTGGTTACTCTGCCTTGCTGTGAAAGGTGGGTGAGCTGAAATGTTGTGAAATGGCTAGGTAATTAGCGGTGTACGCTGACAGAAGTTGAATCCTAATTTCATAATTTCCCTCTCAGACCTTTAAGTAGTGGATTGGTAGCCTAGTAGTTTGAGCATCTGACTGGTAATTCAGAATGAACCGATTCAATACTGGCATCTGAAATTTGTTACTGTTCAAAATTACAGGATCAGGTATTAGGACAGCAAGTCTGTGTAATTAATGGATGCCATGAAACATATTGTCCATGTCTCAATTCACATACTATTAATAGTATATAGTATGTCAGATTAAAATGAATGTGTCCCAAACCATAGGACTGTATCTAGTAAACTGTATGCCCAAAGTGCCCAGATGGTTACTATGATGATGTTGAGTTCACAATGCATTGTCTGCATGTTTATGGTCATGCCAGTCAACAAGACTTGATTACTTTACATTTGAAACAGCTACTAGTATACCTAGCAGTTGCAAACTTTGTAAAGCAAGTGTTTCAAGGGGTGACAGTCACAGCACAGAAGCTTCAGCTAGCTAGCTAACCCCAACTAGCTGAAACTAGCTAACACAAGGCTAACTGAAAATACAACACTTTTAACTGTATGATTTCTAATCTCCCAAACCATTCAGATTCATGGCCAGCCTACCTGTTTGGTGCTGTAGCCTTTCATTTTAGTTCCATTTTCCATTGATTGGCCAAATATGCTATATCTCCTACAGTTAATCTAGCCACAACAAGCTAAATGAGCCAATTCACATGGAATTTTGATTTTAACCAAAAACAGATAAGGCCTATATTAACTTGAACAAAAATTGTCAGTTTTTCATATCCCTAGTTTTCACTGCATTGACTTTTGTCCAATACGTATCCACTTTTCTACATTGCTATAGAATTTCCACAAATTCCTTGGAGTGTCCATGGAATGTAACTGAACATATTTTAATAAAATAGGATGTTGTTAAAATAGTGTACATTCCACTTCAAATATGAGGTTAATATAGAGACAGTTGTTAATAAAAGGTTGTATGAAATACAATTTAGTCATGTACAAGAATTATGGGAATCACCGATCAACAAAATTAAAATGGCAGTATTGATCAGTACTTGGTATCAGCAAATATTAAAGTTTTTTGGAATCGGTTTCGACAATGACAAAATTGTATCATGCATCCCTACTGGAAATTGAAAAGTTGCTATATCAACTCCCTGAGCAATGAACATGTGCAGAGCATTTAACCATCATTGTAGCAGCTTTAAGCTCTTTTTCAATGTGGAGGGGTCGGGTCAAATGGGGAAGCTTAATCTCAGCTGGACCTTACATTCAAATAACCTATTTACATAGCTTTCTTCCTGGCTCTGTGAGGATCGCAGCATTTGTGGGGTAACGGTAACAACCGTTTTGAACGGCTGTCATCGGCCTGCTCAGAGTGCAACTGGTTTGGGGCTGTCGGACAGTGGAGAACGCTGTTACATAAGTATGTGAGTGATGTTTATTTTTAGCACCAGTATGGTTGATGTTTGAACCTCACTGTACAACTAACTATAAGGTCATTGGTGTGTAACAGCATGGAAACTACAACACTGTCTTAGCCTATCCCTGCAACTTTATTTAAATGGACGTAAATGCTAAGTGGAGTTTGTCTATGCATAGAGTAAATGGTGTGTAATTTCAATCATGATATAGAAGCAGCCACTTACCAGTTCAAACAACATCTTCATGACATCCTCAGTGATGAGATTCTTAGAGTAATCAATCAGAATGTCTCCATGATCAGTCTTCAGTGTTGTGCTGTTTAGACAGACAATTTGAAAGGTTAAGTGATCTGAATGCACAGAAATCCCCAGAAAGTTTAATACTATGTTTCTGGATTGAGTCAATTGACTCGATAAGCATTTGCCCACATGTAACTTTCAACAGCCCTTTACCATGAAATAGTTAGAAATCAATGGGAAACAGTCCATTATACAACCCCGTTTCCAAAGAAGTTGGGATGCTGTGTAAAATGCAAATAAAAACAGAATGCAATGACGTACAAATCATTTTATCCCTGTTTAATTGAAAATAGTACAAACACAACACATCAAATGTTGAAACTGAGGAATGTTGTTTTTGGAAAAATACATGTACATTTTGAATTTGATGCCAGCAACATGTTTCAAAAAAAGTTGGGACAGGGGCATGTTTACCAATGTGTTCCATCACCCCTTCTTTTAACAATACTCTGTGTTTGGGAAATGAGATTAACTGCTCTAGTTTTGAATGTGAAATGTTTTCCCATTCTTGATTTTCCGGATTCTCTGAATTTTTTAATGATATTATGTACCGTAGATGATGAGATCCCCAAACTCCTTGCAATGTTATGTTGAGAAACGTTATTCTTAAATTGTTGCACTATTTGCCCACGCTGTTTTACAGAGTGGTGAACCCCTCCCCACCTTTACTTCTGAAAGACTCATCCTCTCTGGATGCTCTTTTTATACCCAATCATGTTACTGACCTGTTGCCAATTAACCAAAATGAGTTGAGATGTTCCACCAGGTTTTTTTTTAGCATTACAAAAATTTTCCAGTCTTTTGTTACCCCTGTCCCAACTTTTTTCAAGTGTTGCTAGCATCAAATTCAAAGTGGGCATATATTTTTCAAGAAACAATAACATTTCTCAGTTTCAACATTTGATATGTTGTCTTTGTACTATTTCCTATATAGGGTTTAAATGATTTGCACATCATAGAATTCTGTTTTTCTTTACAGTTTACACAGCGTCCCAAATTTTTTGGAAACAGGGTTGTAGTTTAACCACAAGTTTTTTCCTATTTTCAAGGCAAGCAACAGACTTTTATGTGTATGGAAGTGCATGCAATGCACTAACCAAGGCATTCCCTTAACAATACTGACAGTAATACATACAGAAGACAAACCTTGTAAGAAACAATGCTGTGCGTTTTCAATGGTGTGGGAGCCCATTATGCCATATTTAGGTACTGTACTTAATATTTTTTTGGAAGGAGCCACATTTACAACTGAATGAGTCAGTAGCCTAAGCTCAAGACATGCAATAGCAAAAATCTCAATTGTAACCTTTTTTGACAGCTGGAATTTTTTATGATTTATGATAATACATAATTTTCATTTAGCATGTCTAGATCTAATAGCCAACAGTTAAGAATTGAATTCAAACTTCACAATGATGTATTAATTATTTTAATAACAGTAATATTATCTTAAACAATTTCAAATAAACACAGAACGTCAGAATTGAAAATCAAAAATAAATACCTGAATTTGTGGAATCTGTCCTTGTCTTCCTCAAACATTTTCCGCATGTTAAGTTGCAGAGCATGTTCTTGGTACCATTTCTCCAGTTTCTGGAAGTTGGGGTCATTTCTGAGTCCCATGGTGTCAAGAAACGCTTTACGTGGTTCTTTCAGTTTAACGCTCCTGCGTGGAAGACTTGCTGAGGAACAAGGGGAAACCCTTTGGAAAGGCAACTAACCGCCTACACTCGCCCCTCCTACAATAAACACGATCCTGTTGATTGACTAGCCTACTTCACATTTCGGAAATGTAGCGACTGGGCCACCAACGTTATGCATTTGCCGTGACAGACTTTCTGTCAGCCTGTGTTTCTGTTTTAATATAACTAAGGAAATCACCTCATATTGGCAACATTTAGTAGGCTAACTCCATGACCAGTTGCATGTTATAACATTTGATATATATTTTCAGAACTCAAAAATCAAAAGAAACGCTATCTGGCAGAGATATTAATTTCTCTTTACAAGTCAAACAACATAGCCTCATTCTGAACAATGAAACTCTTGTGACATGGCACACGACATCTTCGCAGTAAGAATTAAGAAACATAAAGCAAAAATATACATAATGTAAACTAGCAGCAATTCCAAAGAGCGTCGTATGGAGTATATGTACAATATGGGTAGAAATATCAAACAGTAGCCTATAAATATAAGTGTCATGTGCCTATGAATGGTACATTAAAATATTCTAACGTACACTGAATGTACATACAAAGACATTTGAAATCAATTATATATATATATACACAAACAAACCTACTATACTCGCGTACTATAGTTTCCATTATTAATATCATGAATGCCGTTGACACTGTGAAATTAGCAAATCATTTCATAACAGTAAAATCAGTTTTGAATGTGCCTTTCAAATACAGAGAGTAGGCCACGGAGTAGGACTCTAATGCAATGTTGCTGAAATGTCAATATCGCTTGCCTCATGACTCCCAACTACGTCAGAGTCATGAGGCAAGCGATACAGACGATGCACGTAGTACCGCAATTACAGATGTTTGGTCGCCAGCTCGACCCGTAGCTTCGTAATCAATTTTACGTGCGATTTGTGCACTACCATCGAGAACGATTTAGGAACGAGTGGATTTCAAATTGTTTCAGATCAACCGCGAGCTCGTCCGTTGCCACTGTCTTTGGTAATGACTCAACAGCGCCCCTAGAAACATACAGATTAGGAGTTATGTCTAACGTTGGACTAGTAGGCAATTGGACGCACGTTTGTTAAGAAACCGCCTTCATTCTATGCTGCAGCCACAGTACGCTGGTTCCGCGTGCAAAATTGAGACTTTTTTTTCTGTCACGGTCTCTGCCGATCGACAATGGGTTATTTAACACAAATCAACCGTCTAAAAAACAGCATGGCAACCTGTTGCGCTGTTTTGAAGACGTAACAGGACATTAATAATATAGCAATGTATATAGCAATATAGCAATAATATAGCAATTAATAATATAGCAAAATCCACTTCACATTGCACAATCTGTATAATGCCCTGTACTGCACTTTACAATTTTAGCTAGACTTTCTAGCGCATTTGTAATCTTGGTATAGCCTTAGCACTTTTGCACAAACTGTATATAGACTGTACTGCATTTGTATTTCATTCAAACTCTACCTATTTTGTACTTTGTACACTGTGTAATTGTATGTTGTCCTGCACATCTGCGCTTTGTCTTGGTCAGGTCGCCATTGCAAATGAGATTCTGTTCTCAATTAGCCAACCTGGTTAAATAAAGGTTAAATAAAAAAAATAGCCATGTGCACCGGTGCAATTTCATTGAATGAATTAATGACACTCGGGTAAGTTTCACAAGAACTACAAAGCTTTCATTGTACATGAAGGTAAACGTCTCATCAAGTCTCATCAATCCATACACAATGATTTAATGTCCCTTAAAAACTCGGTTATCTCCAAAATTACTTTTAATACATTAAACAGTATCAATTAATTAGATAGTACTTTGCATTCAGGACGATCCTCATAACCTCTGTAGTTGGGACGACTGTAGCTGCGTTTCTCAGTAGTCCTGCTCTTTTACTGTCCATTCGCTCCTCTCCTTCCACCGATTTCCGCTCAAGAAAGGGTGGTCAGAATTCTCTCGTAAAGAAGGTACGTAGTTGTAAAATCCAGTGGCAGTGCGCGGGTAAAATCACTAGGGAAGCCATGCCGGGAAATAAATCCATATTACAACAGTCATATACATATTGGTTAAATAAATTCCTTCACACCACTGAGTAATCACAAAACCGCAACGTGGAAAGAAAGCAAAGACCTGACTCCACTATTCCAGCACCATTTTAACGAAAACCACCTGTTTTTTAAGCTACAGCAGGGACGACTTCAATGGAAAATTCGACCTAAATTCATGTTTGGGTAAAATTCCTGAACGTCCATGGTGTCATGATTAGCCATTACTTCTTTTGCAGCCTGGGGTAGGATCATTATCTTTGTACAAATTCATGAATTAAAACCGTTTTTACCCGAGCTAGCAAAAATTGCATTGCAAGCGGGAAGTAATTTGAAAGCACTTCGAATTAAGACTGGTGGCGTAGTTTACCTCAAAGACCCTGTTGACCATTTATCTTTACAACTTATTTTCAACTGCCCTGGTACTTCCTATGTTTACCACCCAGATTTGCTCACTAATTTTGCTCACTAATAATCAATCCACGTCTATATAAAATACACAACGTTGCAATTCTAAGAATAAAAAGGCATTACACAGAAATTGCATTTAGTTAGTTAGTTAATATGCAATCTAATGAGGCAATTACATATAAAGTATGTAATTTGTTTATTATATCTAGCGGCGGGAAACGATTAACATAATTGCGATCAATCGCATAATATTCTGTAGTTAATCCTGATTAATTTAAATTTTAGAATTTGTTCAAATGTGGCCCCAAATAAACATGTTTCTGATTAAAATGCAGTGCATGTTAAAGACATACAGTGATTTATTGTAAACTATGGACAGGGCTTAAATTAAATAAGTACAGGAGCTGTCTTTATCAAAGTTGTTTCATTAGACCATGGTGTCACAGAGCACTTAAATTTCTCCTCTCAAATAACCACAACAAATGGCAATGTCCATTTGTTGCCCATGTAAATTTAAATAGGAGGTTGCTGGTCTCTGATCCCATAGTTCCACCATCACCTATCACTGTGCTCTTGATCAAGACAGAAAGTCCAATACTATATTAGGCTACCGTAAAAACACATATCAGCCCCTCTGGATAGCACAGCAAGTTAGCCAAGCTTTTGTCGTTTGGGCCAGACCCCGAGATCCGTGGGCATCAGCTTGTGTTGGGGTGAATGGCTGGCTGGCAGTCCTGCCTCCAGGGGGCAGCTGACCACAGGGTGCTAGTGGGTCCCGGTCGGCTTCGAGCGTGGGGCTAAAACAAATGACCCTACATGGTGGGTATGCGTACTGCACTGATTACTGACCCTACCATTGGCGAGGCACTGCTCACTTCTTTGGCCAGTGTAAGGAGGCCGAGCACGGACACAGGTAGTTGGCTGTCGTAGCCTGACGGCGAGTTTAATGGGAACTTATTTTAACAAAGCAACAGAATGGGTGGTCATACACTGGACTTAGCAGAACAGCTCAGTCACAATCTGTGGTCATTTCTCTGGGCCGTAGGGGCTCACTTCCTCTCAGCTTCTTCAGAGTCTAGAGGCAGAACAAACACGACAGAGGTTAATGTGGTCGGTCCATTTCCACTCCCCTGGGTGGCTTTTGCCTCCTCCTTTTATAGCCCCTTGATGGGCCTTAACAAGAGTCAGGTGTGGAGAGGTGAGGCAGGACCTCCCTGTTGCCTCTTGAAGATTCTGCCTCTACCTGCTCCTCCCGTGTTCTCCAGGCACGTTCACCTCTTGCTCTGGAAGCGCCCTCCCACTGCCCTCTCCAAGGTGCTGAAATGTTGAAGGCAGATGGAGCAGGCATGCCACAATATACATATCTGGGATTTTGACATCTGATCTTTACCAATCATACTGTTAACCTTAAAAGAAGCTTAAGCTGAAAATAGGTTTCCATTATTGACACAAAGCTTGTTTTCATCTTTAGGCCACAAAAGAGCTGGTACAGTGTACTTTCATGCCTGTTTTAAACAGCAGTGATAAAATGAAGATGTAGGCCTCAAACACCACCCTAAAGGCACTTGATTCTGTGTCTTATGTGCCCCTAAGGTTTATTACCAACTAAAAGCATCTGGCACATCACTTTGAACTCTAGCGCTGTTGGCTGGTCTTCACTGACTCTGTCTTCTTCAACACTGATATGCTTTGATTTACAGTGCCATTTTGTGAAATCTGATGCTTCATCCCTGTTCTTTTTTAATAAGGTCAGAAAATGAATGCAAGTTACAGTCCCTACTTCTAGCGGTTCTTAAAATAACAACATAAAATGGAAAAAAATGATTTAGTAACTCAGCTCTGTAGTCATATCTGTCACATTTGATGTATGTTTATGATTTTTATTTCCTGCTTGTTTTGTTTTTTTCAATCTAGTTTTCATGCTGATTTGGATTCACATCAGGTGATTGACTTAGCCAGTCAGGAATTTTCCACTAAATGGCCCTAAGAATCTCTCTGGAAGCTATAGCTTTTGAGAAATTGTCCTGCTGCATGATAAAATGCCGTCCAATTCTGAAGCATTTGGTTATATCTAAGCTGTTACATCATGTATGAAAAAGAGAAATAGGTTGGTTCCAGTGGTAGCAATACATACCCAAAATATCATACCCACGTCACCATATTTTGCAGATAAGGTGTCATGCCAGCTCCTTTTCTTCTACACATTCCTCTCGCCATCACTCTGGTACTTGATAATCTTTGTCTCATCTGTCCACAGTAACTTTTCCCAGAACTCCACAGGCTCTTTTTGGTATTTTTAGGCCATCCTCTTTTTGAAGCAAACTACTGTTTCTGCACCTCACAGTCCAGCCTCTGTCATTCATCCTAAACTCTAATGGAATCTCTGCTGTATATGTGGGTCCAAATGAGATGGAAGTCAAGAAAATGGATGGGTACACTATTGTCTTCGGCACAAGATACACACCGTGTTTTAATGGTGAGTTGTACCATTTTTTGGACACTCACTATTTTTACTGTGTGTAGTCACTTAAAAATGTCTAGCTGGTAGCGTTTTGCTCTGACACCTTCAAGTAGTTGTCTCCGAAGAGCCATGACTTTTGTGGGGCAATGTTAACTATGCATTATGGGTGACAGTTGTCAGTGTGTTCAAAGGCCAGCTGATTTTTGCCCCATGTTGGGCATTTGAACAATGGAGGTGGGATACTATTACATACTGTTATATTGTTGCCTGTTTTCTTCAGAACAGTTTTTAAGTAGAGGACTTGTAAAGGCTTCTTTGACTAGATTTTGTGACTAGAGCTAATTTCTCCCAAAACAGAATTGTTCCTCTATGTACTTTTTCAATTTTCTGCAATGTTGCAAGCTAGCATATGAAACAACCAACTCTTTACACATGGGCCTTTTAGTGGAGCTCTGCCCAACAAGGCATTTGGTTGACGTGTTGTGAGGTGTTACCAAATTAAACTGTGTTCAGTCCTTTTGGACATATTTTTTAACGTAATTTCGACAGGCCTTGAGTAGAGTAGCTGAGGGTGCAGCATATATATATATATATATATATATATATGTGTGTGTTTGTGTGCGTATGTGTGTGCGTGTGTGCACGTGTGTGCGTGTGCGTGTGTGTGTGTGTGTGTGTGTGCGTGTTGTTCTTGAAACAGAAACAAAACAGAGAGTATCAATAATACAGCATTAATTAAATTACAATAAGTAAAGAAATAGTATTAAATTGTCTAAAACTCTGTAACAGTAGCAACCAAAATGGGGATCATAGACTGCATGCACACATATACTGCCAGTACAAGTCTAATTGTTGATCAAAGGCAATACCGCTGGTAGGCGCCACAGTAGCACACTCTATAATGCGCTGCTCTCCAAATGCGCATGAGCATTTCGGCTCTTTTCAGTGAGCCGGCTCGTTCAGATCAGCTCACCAAAAAGAGCCGGCTCTTTTGGCTCCCAAATGGCTCTTTAAAAAAATATGTTTTGTATTTTTTCAAATCAAACAGTTTGCGATAGTTTGACTATGATTGCTGTTAAAACAATACTAATTAAATGATTAAATGAAATCATACACTACCTTAAACACAATGTATTTAAAATGCATTGGTTTGTTATGAAAAAGAAAGCTATTAAACATTTGCGTTTAAAGTATAACTTTTTAATGTATATAAACAAAGTGCATATAAATCTAACCATTCAAAACGAATACAATCTGAACAGCATAATTCGAATGCTTTTGGACCTGTGAACTGTGACCGGGTGTCCCATAGAAAGGATAGACATTTTTGAGAGGCAACTTGGACATTAGGGAGCACTTATTGAAATTGAAAGTTTTGCACTATATGGTCATTTTATGCATATTATATTACATTCTACTGTATGCATAATATGCACTCATTCAGGCTTATTTGTCTGTAAGAATAAAATAGACCGCTGATTCATAACAAACCCATCAGTGAAAATGCGTGTCGGTGAGTGAACTTGTTCTTTCCTCCATGATTTTCGACGGTGTGTAATTAGTTATGTAAGCATTTTGCCCAGCTGCTTTAGATAAGTGTCCAACAGCCTGTACAAATGATGTCCGTGATTGTAGTTGTTATTTACGGTAACGAATGAATTCAAACGTTATTGAAGACTGATATCAGCCTGCGTGGTCGGGCCTTAGTACATTTAAACTACACCAACTTTGCCTATTTTGTGCCAAATGTCACTTTTGTTTTGCTGTTTTGAACACCCCTTGATTACTTACTAGAAATCAGCATGTAATCCAATGCATTTCTTTATTTTCTGTGAAGTTTAGACAAATGACTAATGATAATTAGCCCTCCGATCTCTGTCCGTGATGCTGAAATACGCGTCAAAATGGATAAGATTAAAGGTGTTTTCACGGCTCTCTCTAAGTTGCGCATTGGTGCGGTTTATACATGGTGCGGCTATAAACGGGGAATTACGGTAGTCTGAGCAGACAGTCAGAACGAATGTGTGATTAAGCATTTAGGCCTATATTGTTTTATTTATTTTTTCGTTGAATTAGTTAACTCTATTCATTTAAATCGTTTGATTATTCGTATCTTAATTTAAAAAATATTTTTATAAATAGATTCGTCTCTTCTGATATGCGAGCCGGCTCACAACGTTCACGCTCCTACAGCCGACTCATTCGCGAACGACCTATCACTAATAACGTTGGCTGTTCCTCTTAACATATCTAATGGCACTGAACTTTTCTCACGTTTCAAAAACAGCTCAAGTAAGCTGTGACAACATGCACAAACGAACAATCATGCAACATACACATTTGTATATACACATGGGAGATTATATATAAAATGTCCTCACTTGAGGGCATGACTAGTTAACAGCTACCAGTGACGCCAACTTGTCACCAGTGACCAGACACAACACTTCACCCACGTCTTGAACAAACTTCTTTTAAAGGTCTCCGAACTATAAATAATACTCTACAGCTAAAATTTGGCGCTGTAGCGTACCAGTAATTAAATGTCTAACATATAAAATACCGAAGCAGCACAAACGAATTTTATAACGGCACAAACCGGCACAAACGAAGCGCAAACAAACGACAATATTTTTTGTTGATTTCGGAGGATGTTGGGGGGGCTGAGTGACCTCAGAATGACCTATAAAATTTTCTTTAATATCTATAAAATGATAGCAGCACAAACGAAAATTTTAACGGCACACAGCACAAACGGAGCACAAACGATTGATCCTATTTTGCCGAAGTTTTGCGTTGGGTGGGGGGGCCAACTTCACGCAGGTCACTCGTGAAGTTGCATAGGGTAGCAGGGATTGTTTGGGATTTACAATAGTACACTTTAGTCGCGTTGATAAACGTTCTGTTTTCCACATTGTGTAAGCAAAAATTGAATTCCTGGGGTAAAAGTTGCATTTGGAGACTATATTCAGTTGATTAGAGTAGCCAGCAGGCCCTGTGGTCTTGTGGGAATATCCTGTTACTGATGCATAAAAAGTAAGTTTTGCCCCCGGTTCAATTCCCCTCTCTGTTGATTACTAGCATAAACTACGATTATTTATTAATATTATTTGCGTGTGTGAATGCATTGCATAGATGTAACTAACACATTCGTATCTATTTAATAACCAGATATTTTTTCATATGATCATGCTACGTTCAAGACTTCAAGAAATTCTGCAAAATCCTCATAGCCACCTATAAGCGTTCAACTCCACGCGAATCGAGTTTGAATATCGGAATTTTCGTCTGTTGTTTAAACGCAGAAGCACCTCCCTGATATGACTCGGTGAATTCCGTATACAGTCGGTACATTTCGATTGACCAGAGATACTTTGGGGGTTTTTACCAGTTGAGTGCACCACTCCCCTGGGCGGCAAATGGTTCTGATGTGCTGTAGAGAAACGTCACATCCGTTGTATGCGGTCTTGATTTGCTGTCAAAAAAAGAAGTGTCTGACTTTGGATGGATGCCTAGCTAGCTAAACTTAGCTGGTAAGTGATGCGCTTATCAACTCTACTTTAATACAAACGTTTTTACTGCTAGCTCCCGGGTCATGTGACGTATGACTAATGTTATAGCAAACAACAAGCAGTATCGACATTTCCAGTTGTTTTTGTCTGCGTACTGTACTGAAAACCCATGTCGCAGAGGTACGCGTTTTCGATTAAGTAGTTAGCTAGCCAACTATCACTACAACGTTTTGTTGCTGTTCAGTAGCTAGACAGCTACCTATTCACCATAAAACTACAATTTAACTAGCTACAGTACCTACCAAAATTAAACTGTTTCAAACTACGAATGTATCGTAGCATTAGTAAACCAGCTATCTAGTTTGTATTTGTTTTACCTAGATATTCCTTATATAATGCGGACCAGATAACGTTAACTGCATCTAGTTTGGTTCGATTGGTTTTGGACGTGCCCTTTGCTTTGAAAATATGTTTTTATATTCGCCCACCTTGCAATAATGTGCCAACGATCGGGTACAACTGATACCATTTGCTAGCAAGGTACTGTTATGTCAAACTATTTACAGTAGAAGCAACCGTTGGTTAAGTCAGGTGTACTTCTTTGAAGGGGTCACGTTATGTTTACATTACAATGTACCTTGCACTAACTGCGGTATAAGTGAATGTACACATGAGTGGTATATGTTATTCTACAAACTTACAGCCCACCATTTGGCTGCACACGTTAAGGTTAGGTCTTTGGGTTTGTAGCTAAACGTTAATTTTTCAAACCGGGTAAATACCGAACATTTTATCGTTTGTTATAGTAATATTTCCTCATGCCTTTTGTGGAGTTATTTTATGTTGCCGAACTGTTTGACAAGAGGAGCCCGACATCGGCGAAATTTCCTTTAGTTTTAGGGCGTTAAAATAAGGTTGCCGTATTAATAACTTGCGACATAGTGCCGCGGTGTTGTCTGCATGAGTTTCGATGAAACCCGCGTACTGCGCTTGCGGGGATTCCATTGCATCTTCCTGCTAAATAGTGACCAGATTCCTAAATACTAGCCTCGTACTAGCTAGCTATCTAGCTTCGTCTGTGCATTTTCTATGACACAGATCTGACTATGTCGGCTCACTGGAACTGACCACACAACTGCTAGTACCAAGGTGGTCGGATTTGAAAGACGATTACCGATTTATAGTAGGTACAGTCTATTTTGGCTTCTTTTGTTTTGACAAACAACTAGCGAGCCGGGTGGTAATTATGCGATCTGCTAGCAAGAAGCATCAACGTCTCCTACTGCTACTGGTCTTAGTTCCGAGTTTATCCGCTTAAGATTTAGGTGGATATCTACAAACTTCACGCATGTGATCTATCGTTATTTATCTATGGTATTATAGGTTGCTTTAGTATTGCTTTCATAAACGTTTGCTTGTATGCAACAGTAGGAGCTAGTTTACTGCATCCTTAGAACGGGAGTAACCCTCGCTTATCAAGAACCTAAGACATCGTTGAGATCCTCAACTTGAGTAACGTTTACTGTCTGGTGCATCTGGTACATCTTGCTTGATAATATCGACAGTGTTGAACTTGTCGATATTCTTCATTGATCTAGGTATTGCATTATTTGTTTTTCTGCTTACTGTTTTCATTTTAGATTGGGGGTCGGGCAGTAATTCTGTGGCTGAACATTTCACAAAATGTTGCCAAGATTTAAGCTATTATGTTTTTATTTCAGAGATTTAATTGTATTATTTATTTCATACATTTAGAACACCATGGTGTGAGTGATGTAAGAATGGGTTTGCATCAGTACTGCCAAAGTAAACTATCTTAACAAATTTAAAGTGTTGTAACTGCCTGGACATGAATAATCCCCTCTCAAATATGTGCTGCTACACAATACAGAAGACTGGAATGAAACAACCAATTTCTGAGTAAAGGAGAAAAACATGCTGAGTTTCTGAGTAGTCTTGAATGCTGCATCAAGGCTGCTTCTATCTGTCTTCTGAGGTCATGTGGAATGTATTTCCTGTTTGGGTTGCTGCAGTTTGGAGAATAAAGGAAAAAAGTGACCTGCTACCAAATATACATTTCTACTCCACAAGTGAAGTATAGTTTTTTACACCAATATAAACGCCTACCATTTTTTGTGACATTTTTAATAATGTAGTCAGGTTGAAAATGATTCTGTGCTGTTTCTGTTTTTTGAAGTGGTTAACAAGTCAGTCATTATCTAATCCAGGCTCGGTAGCAATTAACCGGCCTCTAGTAGACAGACAACCATATAATGTTATTATTGTCTGTACTCCCCTTATTTAGTTAAGTTCTTGAAAGTAGCTGAGGCGTTTTTTTAACACTGCCTGTTAAATCCAACTATCAAGTGTTCCCTTAGTCGATCACTCTCGTTGTTGTCCGTCTTATGTCCATCATTTTCTTTAGCTTGATGGAGTTTGGTTGTTTCTGTTATATTTTCTGCATTATACTGGGTTGAGTGTTTGATAAATTAAACAAGAGCTTCCTAAGTTCCAGAGTCTCAGATTATCCTAGTCTTGGCAGTATTTGTCAAATGGTGTGTTGAGCTCACAAAAAACAAATTAAATGGCATTCATGTAATTGAACCTTTGTTCATATAAATAATCATGAAATATCAAATGTTGGTTACTTGTATGTTCTATATTATTTATATAACTATATTATATAATCATCATATATTATTATATTATATAATCATATATATAATATAAAAATTGGTTATGGAAATAAATGCATGATTCTGCAGATTTCCTGTATCCTGGCCACTCCAGTGCCTGACTGGTCCTGACCATATACCAGTTTATTTTTGTTGTTGGTTTTGCTGATTTATTGATCAACAGATCTGTTTTTAATTTAGTCTAGGAATCACCCAATGGCTATTTTTGCCCGGGGTGTATCTATTGTCTAGTGGCTTTGTCCATTCTTAGGTATTTAATCTGAGTGATTATTCACTTCAACAAAACATTCTAGGGTTGCTCTTGCTGCAGTGCTTATAAAGACTCATTACAGTTTAGAATGTCATAATGGAATCTTTGTTGGTTAGGGTGGAGGGTAACATTGTTCCCAGGCTATTGCTAATATAAGCTTAGTTCATCAACCATTCTGGCATTCTAAGTTGGCCTTAGTGGGATATTTATCGTCATTTTAATTTTGTCAACTTGTTTCCCTTGGAAGCTTCTTCTGTTGAATCTGTGTGTTTCCTAACAACAACCGTTAGCCGATACAAATTGTCCGAATAGGTCAGTAAGTGACTTTATGCTCCCTGGGGCCTCCTCTTTTTTTGTAGAACATCCCTGGTGATTTTAGAACAACGTTGTATTGCAAAATCAATGAAAATTTTATGTTGACACCAAAAAAATATTATTTCTATTTTAGAAGCATTATAACCTGTAGTCCAGGAGATGCCGCTGTTTGTGCCCATGACCCAATTTTAATTAAAAATAAAATCAACCCCACCATATAAAAAAAAAATGATGGTATCAGTCAATGTTTATCTTCTCATTTGGGACTATGACAGCCTATTACAAATCATTCTGACAGTTTTGCAGTCTGACAGAAGAATGTCTTCAAGTGACCGAAATTAATTCATAAAATCACTAGGCAGTAAATTGTGTATAATCTATCATCAGAAATATTTTTGAAGCAAATCAATCTTTCGTAACATTAGCCTTAGAGGGTTCTTTACAGTTATCAAGGTGTGGAGTTGTTAGATTGTTTCCGCAGAGCACTGGTACTTTCAGGTTTGCTTTTTGTCTTCAAATGGCCCTAATTACTTACGCCACCTCTACCAGTTTGTCAACTTTGTAAACCTATAACTGAAGATATGGTATGTGTTAGTCAAAACTGTAGGAGATCCTTGTTAACCGTTTTAAAGAGAAACCTGACACTTTGGATAGTCTAGGAAATCATCTGTTCTCCATGGTCAACATTTGGGCGGTCAAACAAAGAAAAAAGAAATGCACCATTGGTAAATGAAGTTTAGGTTTAAATAGGTGCCTCAAACCAGTTTATTTCTTCCCACTGATTTAGTTGATTTCAGAATGTTATTTCCCCCAGAATGTTATTTTAAAACAACAAAATGTATTGTCGTTAGTTGACCAGAAAGTTTTGAATTTAGGTTGGAGTAGTATTTATTAGGTTCCCCATCAGCCCCTCTTATTGCTAGTATTTGTATCCTGTGGTGGGAGAATTCAATGTGGCCATGGCTGTATTTAGTTATGAGTGCCTCTCAGCTTCTGTTCTGGACTGGGAGACTGTAAAGAGACTTCTTATTTGAATGCTTTGTGTGGTACTGATGTCACAATGTTCATTCAAGTGCACACCTAGCCAGACGCTGTTCACATTTGTACGACACTTGTGCAAGTGTGTGTATTTGTACGACACTTGTGCAAGTGTGTGTATTTGTACGACACTTGTGCAAGTGTGTGTATTTGTACGACACTTGTGCAAGTGTGTGTATTTGCACGACACTTGTGCAAGTGTGTGTATTTGCACGACACTTGTGCAAGTGTGTGTATTTGCACGACACTTGTGCAAGTGTGTGTATTTGCACGACACTTGTGCAAGTGTGTGTATTTGCACGACACTTGTGCAAGTGTGTGTATTTGCACCACACTTGTGCAAGTGTGTGTATTTGCACCACACTTGTGCAAGTGTGTGTATTTGCACCACACTTGTGGGAGTAGTGTGCAAAACAAATACCCAATGGATTGATGAAAATAGTTTTCTTTTTGTTCTGCGAGTTATTAGGCTACTTTAAAGGAAATTAATAAATGTTCAATATGTTTAATTGATTCCTAAGATCTACTTTGCACATTTTAATTACTTAATGTTTGTATTCTGTGATTGTCAGTTATCCACATCGCATATTTTATAAGGCCCTATTGTTTTAGCAGCTACTCTGCTATTTTTACACAGACATAAGCTTCTTATGAAGGCTGCTATCAAATCACTGCTTTTAATACGTAGACCTACTAGCAGATAGCCAGTTAGCACACCTAATCTCTGAATGCACCTTCCGTATATATTGCATATTTAGAAGATTACAAATGTTAAAAAACTAAAGTTATTAAACCTGTTTTTATTTTTTTTAGAATCATTCTGCAGCTGGCTGGGTGTTTTTTTTCTGTTTGGTGGTATGGAAGAGGCCTGGGCCTGCCACAATGCCCCCCTTATATTCTCTGGGCAGGCAGTAAGGCGGCCAGCCGGAGCCTGGCTCTGCTCATGTCACGCAGTTGTTAGCAGCACTTGCACTGCAACTTGACATGATCCTCAACCCGTCTACTGCCTTGGGAAGTCTGGGACTAGGCCAGCCCATATCCTTTAGCAATACCAAGTATATTAAAGGTGCACTCTGGTCACGTGATCAGCCCATTGACATTGCCAAGCTATGCCAAAACCTGGAATCTCCTTGTGAGGGATCTGACATTGTCTGAAGGTGCTCTAAACCTGTCACAGATGTATCACCACCATTAGCAATGAAAGTAAGGTTCAGGTATGCAGGAGGTTGTTTAGGAATTGATATGCAATGTTTTCAATAGGCTACAATTGGATGTCACTCTTATTTTGTCTTGTAGGTGAATAACGATGAATATCTAAGATTTGTTCATAAGTCGCTTGAAGTCATTTTTGGAATTTCTCTCTATGCATGCGACTCTCTCATTCCGGCAGAGCAGGGTCACTAGCGTGAGTGCAGTGTCATTTGGTTATATTGCTCTCCTCCCGCAAATGCAGTTTGATGGAACTTTGTGACATAATGATTATCTGTAAAAAAGAAATGTTCTGGAAACTCAAAATTGGGGAACTCAAATCTATTGTTGTACATAGTGTATACATTTTATTAGGGATGCACCGATAAGAAAATGATTGTCCGATACCGATAGCCGATGTTCATATAACATAATTGGCCGATGCCAATACCGATACCGATGTTTTGACATTTCTGTAACTTTCTGCCCTGTCATAAATTAAATTCAAATGTTGCTTCTAATTTCAGCTAATTTTAAGTTATTTTTCCATATATTTGAATAAGAAAAGACTTATACCCCATTCAGACAGGATAAAAGGCCACAAATTTAACATATGGTGTATTTTTTTTAGAAATGAAAGGTATGCAGAGGGAAACCCGTCTACAAGGCCTATAGTTACTGGATTAACCTCACGTTAGCTACGTGCATTGAGCGCCTTTCAGATGGTAGACACGAACACTGTCACCTTGCCAGCTAAGGAACACTACAATACACCGCACTGCAAACTTCTCTCATTTACTCAAATTCAAACAGCTGCAAAAGCTGGTTGATGTTACTATAACTTGCTTGCAAACATCAGCTAACCGCTAGCTAACTTAAAGAGTAACCTGTAATTCAATGCAGAGAAAATGAAGACTGGTGACGGTTAAAAATGTTTTATTGTATTGAGTGGTAGAAGTAAAGACATGCTATTATTTGTCTATAATCAGCACAAGTGCTTTCATTGCGTCTTATTAATATTGCTGAATTTACATAGTTATGTTTACACTTTTATAATGGGGGGGACACTAATCATAGTTTTCCCCAGTATGGGGGGGTCCCCCCCGGGATTTTCGCCTATGATGGAGTCCGGTTGGTGGGAAGGGCAGCGGTATTAGCTGCAACTGTTGTTTGTAGAAACTTGGCTGGCTTCTTTGTGTCTTGCTTTTAGATGCAGTATCGAGTTTGAAGTGTTTAATTTTTTTTAAATGTATTGACTAAGTGAAATAGCTCTCACCTTATATACTGTGCAACTAAGCAGCCTGGCACTATATTACCTGTCATTGACACGTGACTGGATAAACGTTAGTCTATTATAAAAATTAGGTAAGCATGATGCCTTTTCAGACACCACAATCGGTCGCAGGTAATCGGCCATTTTAATGTAGTCGACCGATACCGATTATTACAATTTTTGCCTAAAGTCGTCCATTACCGATTGCTGGCCGATTAATCGGTGCATCCCTACATTTTATGTGATAACGTTTGCAGGTTTTAAATTCTTAGATGGCTAATTTGCTTACTGCACAAGTCAACAAGCCGTCTTTGGAGGAGATGTTAGAAAAGGTAAATGTTAAAACCTATAAGACTATATGGTAAGACTATATGGTATGAGACTATATGGTATGTACCACGATTGATTGGGGTTACATTTTGTGTTCACATAGATAATTGTTATATTTTAGTTTTGTTGCCATATTCAGTTTTCAGTCTATCACCTTTGCAAAGATACTATTAAAAAAAATACAGTGCATGTGTATGTGAACCCTACAGGGTTGGTTATTTTTTTTGCATATAATATTAAAATAAACAATCCTTATCCGAAGCCCAATTTGTAATAAAGACATTCCAAATAAAGGTAGTTTATTAAACAAAAACTCAGATTTTATGTGTGCAAAATAGGCAAACCCTTTCTTTCAATAGTTTGTGGCAGCTTCATTAACCGCGATAACATGGAGTAAACATATAGGCACTAATCAGTCTCTGACAATTTTATTTAGGTATTTTTACCACTGCTCCTTACAGAACTCAGCCAGTTGTGTGAGGTTTGTGGGGTGCCTGGCATGTTCTGCCAGCTTCATGTCCTACCATAGCTTCTCGATTGGATTAAGGTCAGGAATTTGACTTGGCTTAGCCAAAACACAAATCTACATTCTCCTGAGACATTCTTTGGTAGATTGCCTTGAATGCTTTTGGTCGATGCGTTGTTGGAAGACCCATTTTTGTCCCAACTTAATGATGTGCGGTCGACCAGGTTCAGAGGAAGAAGAGCAGCCCCAGATCTTTCTCCCCACCATGCTTGACTGTTGGGATAAGGTTCTTTTGCTGGTAGGCAGAGTTGGGTTTTCGCCAAAATAGCGATTTGGATTGTGACCAAGGTCAATTTTACATGAAACATTTAGGTTTGTCCTGGTGGTCTCTAGCAAAGATATGGTAGTATGGTTCTTTTGTGACAGTAGAGGCTTCTTCCTAGCAACACTTCCATGAATTCAGTTTCAAGTCAGTGTTCTTCTCATTGTTGAAGCATGCACATTAACCTGAGATGCAGCAAGGGAGCTCTGCAAATCTCCAGGTGTGATGTTTGGGTTGGCATTGACCTGTGTTAGTATTTTTCTTGTGGCCCTGTGGGATATTTTGGAAGGGTGTCCACTTCTAGTCCAATTTGCTGTCGTGTTAAATGCTCTCCATTTGTGAATGATTTGCCTCACACTGTATGGATGGAGCGTGCATCTTTTTGAGATTGTTGTGTAGCCTTTCCCAGACTGATGTGCTCCCACTACTCTTTTTCTGATGTCCTCTGAGATCTCCTTTCCTCTCGGCATGGTAATTCCAAAGAGACCAGGTCTCTATCAGAATCCTGTTCAAACTCTATCCTAAAGATTTCTCCTTTGATTGGTTCATTTGGTACCTAATTATTTACTCGTCTGATTAATGGCAATATGAACACCAGTAAGCTTCTGTAAGAATTGTATTATGTTTATTGATTAGAAGCCAAGAAGCTGTCTGTAGACCTCCACGATAGAATTGTGTCAGAATATATTTGGGGACGTTTACAAGAAGTTGCTAAAGCATTGAAAGCTCCCAGGAACCCACTGGGCTCCATAATTATGAAATGGAATATGTTTGGAACCATCAAGCAAGCCTTCTTGCAGGTTTTCCCATCCCTGCCAGAAGGCAGGTTTTGCAGAGATGGGAGAACCTGCCAGAAGGACCACCATCTCTGCAGCACTCCATCAGTCAGCCCTTTATGGTAGAGTGGCTAGATGGAAGCCACTTCTGAGTAAAAGGTACAAGTTAGCAGTGTGTTAGGAAACAGAACAGCTTGGTGTGATTTGCATCGGAGGACTCGTGGTTATTTTTCATCTCTGCTGAAGGCAAGGACATAGTCAGGAATTTCACATCAAAACATTCTGGGGGGGTTAAGTGAGAGAGGATTTTTTTTCTAGGTTTCAGTACTATGGTTTCGATAACAATGCTGCAACTTAACACTTCACTGATAGACTTTTGTGTCAGAAAACAATGTTTATTTCCATTTCACCTCTGCATTAACATTGTCTAAATCTATTTTTATTTTAAGAGTGCACTCCCGCTCTTTTTGTAATTTTATTTTTTAAATTGACAGTAGAAAAAGAGACTGGGAACTGCAAATGTACTTAGAACTGGCAGTTCTAACACTGGGCAGTGGCTCTGCACATAAACGTCTGGTTCTAAAGTATATTGAGGATTTATAATCCTCAATATACCTTGCACCTGCGTTTTCAGAATACAACATACAATGGATTCCTCCTGAGACAGGTGTTAATCTTATGCACCATTCAAAATTACAGTGGCTCTCAAAAGTATTCACTCCCATTGAATAATTCCACATTGTATTACAACATGAACTCGAAAATAATTTAATTAGGAGTTTTTGCGACTGATCAACACAAGATTTAAAAATTAAATCTGCAAATAGTTCTAAATTAATTACAAATACAAAACAAACAATTGACTGCATAAATATTCACCCCCTTTGGTCAATATGGTAGAGCCACCATTGGCCGCAACTACAGCCATCAGTCTATTTGGACAAGTCTCTACCAGCTTTACAAATCTGGACACAGCAATTTATGCCCATTCTTCTTTGCAAAATTGCTCACGCTCCATCAGTGCTTCACGGCAGGGATGGTGTTCTTGGGACGATGTGAGATGTTAGGCTTGCGCCATAGCTCAGCTTTTTAGGCCATAGAATCTTCTTCCACTTGGTCTCAGTCTCCCACATGCTTTCAGGCAAACTCTATCTGAGATTTGTTGTTATCTTCAACAATGTTCTTTTGTAGCAGTGTGCATAGTGCCTCCCAGCTCGGCCGTGGAAGACTTACTACTTCAGAGTTGCCAAAGGCGTCTAATAATGGCCTTTACTGTGCTCTGAGGATACTCAGTGCCTTGGAAATGTTGTTTTTGAAGAACATTATATCAGATTTGCTTTAAATGTTCCTTTGTCTTCATTATGTGGTTTTAGTTATGACACTAACTAACCGTGTTGTTATTATATTAACCAACTGTGGAACCTCCTGGAGACGTGAATTGAACATGAAATCCTGTGAAATACCTTCATTTCACACAGGCAGATTCTAATTATGTGACTTCTAATGACAGTTGGCTGTGCCACAGCTCATTCAGGTGTGTCTTAGCAAAGAGGGTGAATACTTATGCAATCAATTGTCTGTTTTATATTTGTAATTCATTAAGAACAATTTGTAGATTTGTAGACTTTTTGTTGATAAAAAGGAAAAACGTTTGATTTCGTGTTGTAACTCAGTAAAATGTGTAAAGCTTCTCTGGGGTGAATACTTTAGAGAGCCTTTCTAAATGCATTTGCAACAGCTCCACTATAAGAAAAATTTGACCAACAGCCAATCACCAAATAATTGACTTGTATACTAAATGGGGTCAGCCATACTCACATTTCAGACTCTGCAAACCTCTGCCTACTCTGCAATCAATCCAACATTGACATGATCCCTCCCTTATCAAGCCATTAGTTTTTAATGTAAATTTAAATGACTTTACTGTTGCATCATTCAGGGGCACTTGAGTGTTTTTCATTTCATTTTTTTTAACAACTTGAGATGGCAGTTAAAACAAGTAGAAAATGTGGTTTCATTATGTATGTATAGCAATTTTTGCTCTTCAGGTGAAAAGTGCTATGCTGTTTTGATAAACATTCAGTAATAAAGGAAACATTGAACTCAATTAACAATGAAATAAAATTAGTACAGTCAGCTGGTTTACTTTCTTTCACTGAAATACACTGAAATTGTTTGCTTTTTATCATGTTGGTATTCATCCAAAATTGCAAGGTCTGTTCTAAAATAAAATTAGTTGACATTTTTTTTATTATCAATGTAATCAATTTTCACACTTAATTACAGCCAACTTAACTTTCCCAATACATTTTCTCTGCTCCAAAGTAGGCTTACCATGCACAAATACGTCATTAGTATATCATTTCAATGTCTGTTATAATATTTCACCTTTCCTCAATGAAACCTATTTTATGAAACTGTTGTTAACTGTTGTCATAAAGGGCCTATACAGATACCCTGCCTAGAAAACCTGAAGAGTAAGTAACAACACGTTATAGCCCCAGTGCCCATGAAATGAGCAGCAGCTATATAGAACTACTGTTAGAAACGCACATTCCTCTTTGCTTAAAATAAAATTGCACTCAAATTCAAATTTGTTGTCTTCCAGAATTGAAATAATTGTATACTAATTTTATCACTGACATCAACAAATCCACCCCAAAAACATCTACATTATAGCTTTATTTGGTAAAATATAAAACAATTTGCAGAAAAATTGATCAGATTTGATTGGGTCTGTCTTAGAGTTGCTTAATATAATTTTTTTTAACAATTGTTGTATTGAAGAAAACAGTGCTGTCATTCTGCTAGCACGCTAAGGACTGAATGTGCCTTTTTGAAAATAGATTTTGTTTTGCTCGCAACAGGTTACACTTTTTAAATAACCGTCATGCTCGAAAAGGTTGGACAGCCCTTGTCTAGATAATATTGCAATGTTATTTTTACTTGCCCCAACACTCCAGTGTTTTCACATAGCTTGTTCTCATTTTGAAATAATGAGCCGATTTTTTTTCAGCACGGTTATTTCCAACATTGAATAATGAAATCATAGTATTGTATCAAAATGCAGACAGAATCATGAAAATCGTGTATCGGCACTGAAGTTTTAGGATAATATTTCATTATGACGTCTGGTAATTTGCAGCCCTATTTTAAGTGGTCTTGTTTGACTCCACATCAGAATATTTTGGAGAAATGCATTCCTTTGCTTCATTGGCAACAGATGTAGAGGACATTTTCTTTGAGCTGAACCTTTTCAGTGCTAAAAACAGTATGGCGCTTTGGAGCGTAGGGCAGCTGTTTGACCTGGGAAGCTGAAATAGAGCTCATGAGAGGAGACTGAGAGAGGTATTCTGATGGTGGGCCTGTGGTTGTACCCAGAAGACAGTGGGCTTGGTGCCTCTCAGCTGCAGATGGATAAAGAGCTGTCAGCATGGGGAACAGCTGCCTTATCCCCTACCGTAAGGCTACCTTCTGCTGTAGTTTCTCAAAAGTCATACAATTTTGCATTGCTGTCTGTAACATTCTTTTACATTTCAGTTTTCTTTCTAGTACTGAAAATTCCATGACTGTATTGCACAGTTAAATCATAATAAGGTATTTTTTTTTTACTGGCGACAGAAAGCTTGCTCCAGGAAACCCTAAACCCCTTTCCTCTCCTAGTAGCAGCAGTTGAGATGCACTGAGTGGTGGAGTCTGAGCTAACATTAGCCCTGAGTGCACCCTGCCGAGGGAAAGACATTAAACCCTGCTGTCTGGCACTGAGCCAGCAGCACAAACAGGGGACCCTCCTATTACATGTTTGTTTGGGTGTAAGATCTAATATGTTCCGCACTGGAACAAGAAGCTTGGCTGCCAGTAGAGAAAGGATAGTGAGATGGGTGTTATGGGTCACATCAGTATTAATGCATTGCTCGTCCAGGCCTTATCTTAGCCAGCCCTGGGGCCTGTCAGGTAGCAGTGTTTTACACAGCCCATTAACACCAGGGAGACTGAAGTGTAATGCTAAGATGGCAGATCAACTGAGCCACCAAGGCCCATAGCCTTACTTTGGAGACAAAACAACAAACCTGACTTCTGAAACTTCATGGTTTGATTGGCCAGAATAAAAACACTAGAGGCAATATTGGCTTTGGTTATTCATCAGAATGTCTGGCAGACTGTACCTCCATTGTTTTGACACTCATTTCCTAGTATTACTAGATCTTTCAACTTCCCTGCAGTTTTGGCGTTTCTAGGATTTAGAATCTTTGTCCTCGACCTGACTAGTCAGACTGCTGTTTCCTGTTCACCCGTTGTATCCTTGATATTGCTCCTGGGTTAAGCAGCAAGCAGTGTTGGGCATCTGACTGGCTACCATTGTATGTATGCTTGATCCTTTGGCTTTAGAGGCAGGATTTAGAGGAGAAACACTCACTAGTTAAGACTGCCTCTCTCAGAGCACCATGTTTAAAGTAGACTCCACTCATCTCTGCGAAATCTTGTCTTTATGTGGACACTAGGTACTTTCTTTTTACTGTTAAACCTAACTTAACCCTAACCTTAACCACTCCGGAGTTATACCAAACCTTAACTCTTAACCATTGTTTGTAGCTCATTGCTTGCCGCCGTCTTCATCTGAATTTGGATATTGATGTCATCAATCCAAGTTTGAATTAATGTTGTTCATTTTATTAAAAGTGTAGTGTGTACTCACTGTGGGTCAGACATTTACTTCTGCTTGTTATGTATACATACGCCATAAGAGCGACTAGGTTGTTGAAAGTTTTATTCCAGCTATAGCCATAATCATTTGTAATAATAGTAAATCATACTTTTTGCCCCAAAAATCTCCTGAAGTCTTTCTGGGTTATTTACATAGTTTTGTGCTTTTTGGTTTTAAATGTTACTGCATGTTTTAACTACTGACGTCAAATGACTAACAGTATAGTCAGATTCAAGCTAGCAAGTGGCTGCGGAAAACATTCTCCCACAGACGCAATTGCTGTTGTCTCCGTTACCATGGTAACCCCTCTTCTGTTCAGCTGAAAATGTCTGGTCTGTGATATTTTGGCATAAGACTCAGGTCAGATGTTTAGTTAAATCACTTGCTGCTATGTAACATGCTAGACATGCTTGCACACACAGACAGATATTCTGTTTCCTCCTTAGAGAGCTTAAATATGAATTACTAATGCATTGTGTTTATGCCTTACGATAATGTTGGACAAATTAATACATTTTCAAAATAAGTTAGATTTTATTTGATTTCTTACAATGTTCATGAAATGTGAATATTGTCTGGATTTAATTGTGATTCCATCTGCATTCTCTGGATTGCAGAGTTTGTAGTGCCTTTTTAGACTAAGGTGGCCAGTATTACCAACTAGTTTTTCCTTTCCAAATTCTGTGATTTTTCAATCAGCAAATATGGCCTTTTCTCATCACATAATTCCACACATGTTAAGGAGAGTTGAAGATTGCGACTTGTATTTAGATGCACATCTTGTCAAGCTGTTCTGCTTCTTATTACAGTGCCTGCTCAATCAGAAAGTATTTTCTGATATGTAATTGGTCGGAGGAAAATGCATTCTCCGGTCAGCAACCAAGATTGAGCTTCCTGGTGCTCGACCCATCCCCAGGAGTTGCTGAATCATGATGGGTGATGATGCCTGTCCTAAACTAAAGGGCAGAAATTCTTTGAACACTGCCATGAATATTGAATCACAACATATAGTCATACAGTAGATAATTTTTATATGCAAAAAGTGAGTAAAATGCTTGTACTGAAATAAATGTTTCACCTAACGATGTCAAAATCTAAAATGGTATTTGACGGGTTAATTTTAGGCCCTGGTATGTTTACAAAGAGCACATGGGGCAATCGTGATGTGACAACTCACTGTGGAGCAGTTCAAGAGAGGGAATCAAGTTACAACAGATATTCAGTACAATTGTTTCCTAGCTGAATACCATATAACTAGCTGTTACGAATTCTAAGTGATGTAACACAGCGGAGGACAAATGGCAAATTAGACCATATTGATTTTTTTTTTCTAAAATTGTATCATGTCAACATGTATTTTGATTATTTAATATTAGGATGACATTTCAATTTGAATTATATGGAGATACACGTTTCTATTCACATTGGAGATAAGAACAGACTGGTGCAATAGAGCTAGGTCATCTTTTGAAAAAATATATAGGATCCTAATGTTTGAAACTAATTATAAAGCCATCTTAGCTCTAGTTTTTTACATTCTCTTGCAGCAAACACATTTTAAGAAATTAGATATTTGTTTATATAAGCATACCTTAAAGTTGCACTAGGTAGGATTTTTTTCAATAAAAAAAACAATTACAGCGTTTTGCAATTACTCACCGGTCAGAAAGCGGTTATGCACCCATGCCCGCTAGAGAATGAAGTTCTGAATAATAATATGAAAAATAGAATTACCTGCTCAAAAAAAAAAAAGCAATGACTCTGTGGTGAAATGCACATTCACAAGACAAGCCAGGCCCGCCTCGCAGAAGGCGATTGGCTGGAACAGGATTGCTGGAACAGAATTGTCAGGAAAGTAGTGACACACTCCAAAAATTATACATTTACATTCCACTGGCGCAGAACTGTCTGTGTTGCTAAACAACTCTTAGAGGGCCTCATTAGCTTACACATGTTCATAGGTGACAAAACCTTTGTTTTGTTTTTTTTACTGAAAAAATCCTATCTAGTGCAGCTTTAAAAATGAATAGGCTTATTAATTAGACTCTTCAAGCATTTTATTTCATTTTGATCCTCTGGAAGCCATTTCCGACATTGTCAAATGTTGTCTTCAAATGCTCTGCAACAAACAATTTTTGTGAATGCATATTCAGTAGCCTACTGCAGGGAATATTGTTACTTCACTCATGACCGGAAAAATAATGTTCTGGTGTTCCTCGCCAGTAACCTTTAGTTAGGCCAAGGCGTAAAGAGGTTTGGAAAAGCAAAAATATATTAATCCTTAAGTTACTTTTTATTTAATTGTATACATCCTATTAAAACCCAGCTGCATTGTGTTAAGCAAAAATGTATCCTGTTTGTTTACACGGCCTACTTGATTAGTCTATCTTAAAAATATTGATGCTCAGTCTCATTATGACTTTTGATAGCAACAACTTTCTGAAATGGGCTTTGTTTAGGCCTGTAGATTAATTAGATTGTTGATCAAGAAAGAGAGGAGAATAAAAACATGGTATCCCTTTCTTTAGATTTTACCCTGCTTGGTGCTCTCTGTTCTCATTGTTCGTGTGCTTTCAATTAATCGGCTAACTAACGTGTTGGGCATGAAGGTTATAGTATAGTAAATAGGGCATTGACATGTTGCCCTCAGTCATGCAGTGTACTGCACAGTTGTGCGCTGACAGACATGGTGGCGCAGATCATGTTAAAATATAATTTATTTATTTTTTGACATTATGGTGATGTCCCATAGCCCAACCCTAATGTGCACACAGTACTGAAATGCATATAATACTCTGACTAGTTTATTTACTTATCCTACATGATGCTCAATGTCAAACTCGTGGTGGTGCTGATGATGGCACATTTAAAATCCACAAGCATGCTAGGGTATCTAGAAACTGCATTTGCTGTAACGAGTAAACTGATTTCTTTGGTGAATGTTTGTTTGTTTACATATAGGGACAGAAGCTTGTTTTATGACCCCACTCACATGACTACAATACACATTGGGTGAGGCAATATATTCACACTGCAGTGTTCAGTGGGCGGTATCTCTTGCAGAGGTCTCACACGTTATATTAGAAGGTAACGGGCGACAGCAGAGATTTTTGCAAGTTTATACTCTGCATTTCCATGACACGATAAGGGCTATAGGCATCCATCCCTGCATGTGAAGGCCCTTTTACCAAAGCAGGGTCTGTATGCACAGCGCTCTGTTAAAGGAAGTGAAGTTTGAAGGTCAGTGGAACATTGGAGATAAACAGGACTGAGGGGTGGAATGCTTGTGTGGTTGATAAAGGCCATGTACAATGCACAAGCTGTTTGAGCAGCACAATGATATGGGTGTCTCTGGTGTTATCCTGAGGAAAAGCTGTGCCTTGTTTTCTTTCCACAAGCTTCTCCCTCATCCCAGAACGTAGCTGTAAGCATGGGACTGGGTGATAACTGAGCGTTCCACCACAGAAATAATAAGAGTCCACTGTGTAATCTGTAGGCCTATTTAGTCGGATCAGTTTGATACTGCCTGTTGACATTTTGCTTCCTGTCTAGGGTGTGATATCATCAGGGGATTCTAATATCAACAATCATATTAACATCATCCCAGATAGCGGTTGTAAATGTTTTAGTTTTGCAATATTTCTTGTCTGAATTTCTTAGCCTCTATTATAGCTCGGAGTAACATTAAAAAGCCAAATCTATTTTCAAGTATTAACATTGACGTCTCTAGCTAGTACTGTGACACATTCACCTTGTTCTCAAGCTTGGCGATAATATGTGCTAACATTTGTGTTTCTCCTAGCAATAAAAATGAGATTTTTCAACAATGCATTCTCTTTTGCAGACACTATTACATAACTGGTTTATTATACTTCAGAGATGCTTTGTCAGTTAGATTATTCGTAACAGTTTAGAAGTGTTTTTTGTGTATGCAGGGCTCTACAGTGTTAGCATTTGTACAATTTACTGAATTATAAAGGTTAATGAGATTATATTGATACTTGACCCATAAGACCCATACATTACACAGTGGACTCTTACTAGCCCCTTTATTTCAGTCAAGCTATCTCTTATGTATTGCTGCTAAATGAGTTAGGTTATAGTATGTTGTTCCAATCTTGCAAATTACTGCCTCCACATCCAGGTTTTATTGGTAAGAAAAAAACGTTTCCAAATTTTTAAAAGATCATCCTTCTGCTATCACGGTAACATTCTTTTGTTTTTCCCCTTTTCTCCCATAGGAAATGACATAGAGGCCTTACAGATACATGTGTGCTTTTGTCGCATCTCTAATCTGCGCTCTGTGAAAGAGAAGCAGCGAGATCTGGAAACACATTTGTTTCCGCGGTGAGTAATAACTACCTCAGCTAACCGAAGGAAACAACAAGAACTTCGAGGAGGAGGCCAGCAAAGTTTCCTATAGCAGTCCTCATCAGCTGGCTTCTCACCGTCCCATGAGCCACACATACACAATGTGTGAAGAGGATCTCTGACGGACTGGTTCTGTCTGCCCTCAGCTCCACTCTGCTCCTAACACACAGCACAAAGGCTGTCATCGGAGAGAGGAAGTGACAAGGCACCATTGTCCTACTCGAACTGTTTTTGTGTCTTTTTATTTTCACACTCCTTGCTGTTGACCAGTTTCGCATTTTTCCAAATTCGTTGGTTTGTTTTTGCTTACAGCTTTTAAAGATTTTCTATTTTTATTAGAGGTCTATCCGGAAAAAAGACATCTATACATATATTGTGTATGTTATACAAAGAAGACATTTTTCTGCGTCCAGTTGAATGAAAGGTTATGCACTTTGAGATTTATCTGGACTAAATCTTGTCTTGGAATAACAGTGAATTGTAGAGCATTGGCCAGTTTTTTTTTTTTTTTTTTTTGCTGTGTCCTCATAAACCAGTCACTTTTTTTAAGTCTAAAAGTGTTGAAAGAATTGAAGGGTGCATTTTTTCCAGTTACTTTTGCTTGCTTTTGTCCACCGTGAGCTGCAGCAGGGCTGCACATTAACATCGTCAGCAAGTCTTTACCCTATTCTCTCTCTGCATCTCTTTTACAGTTACAAGGCATATTGAGATGAGCCTCTGGCAGATGGAACCCTTAAGTCATCTTTTTACATAACTAAATAAAAAGTCTAGCACTATTAGGTGGATTGGGTTGTTGTTTGTGAAAGATAGAGCGAGCTTCTGGCTAGCTGAAACCCGGAGCTTCCAGATTCTGCCCGACACTTATGTATTGTTGTAGTGTGCAGGACAGTAAAATGGACTACAAGCGGCGCTTTTTGCTCGGCGGGTCCAAGCAGAAAGTGCAGCAGCACCAGCAGTTCCAGATGCCTGAGCTGAGCCGGACCCTCAGCGCCCCCCTGGGCTCTACCTGCTCCCCCACCTCCCCAATGAGTGTCTCCACCGGGGTGGGCATGCCTGGCAGCTGCCACCCCCCTCAATCCAATGCTACCACCGCAGTCGCAGACATCCAGCAGGGCATCTCCAAGTACCTGGACGCGCTTAACGTGTTCTGCCGGGCCAGCGCCTTCCTCACAGACTTGTTCAGTAGCGTGTTCAGGAACTCTCACTACTCAAAAGCAGCTATGCAACTGAAGGACGTGCAGGAACACGTCATGGAGGCGGCCAGCCGGCTGACTGCAGCAATAAAACCAGAGATTGCCAAGATGCTGATGGAGCTGAGCGCTGGGGCCGCCAACTTCAAAGACCAGAACGACTTCAGCCTGCAGGATGTGGAGGTAAGGGGTTCCCAGGCGCGCACACCGAGCAGCTGTCAAAGTCATAACATTAAACTGACATTAGGTCTACCTGTGGAAAAATGTGTCTTTTCCATTTCCCCTCGTCATTTCCCTGTCAATAGAGCTTTTTTTTTTTTTATAACACATTTTAATGAAGGTTTAGACCAGAGCTGTAAGTCCAGGATTCTCCCAATTTGCTTGGTAAGGAAACACAAGAAGTAAAAACCAATAACATTGTCTTTAATTGTAGATTACAATCCTTTGTTTGCCTTTTATTTTTTACAACCTTCCTTCCTCCAAGCACAAAGTTTTAGTTGCGAAAGAGTTTATACTGAGCAAATATAGTTAGTTTATTCCCAGTTCTCTTGACACCCTTATTAGGTTATGTTAACTTTACCACTTCCAGTAAGCTATATATAAAAACAGTTGGCACAGCAAGAAAGGAAATGGGATAGCAAACCATTTACTGACAAAATTCCTCTTGCCATTGGGTCTGTATTTCTTTAGGTAAATAACATTTACTTGGACTTGACCTCAAGCACAGACGACTTGGGACTTGACTAGATCACTGGTTTAGACGTGCATTTTTAGCACTTGTTGCTTTTATTTCTTTTGTTACTTTTTTGCAGGACTGGTGTTAAGTCGTGTAGATAAAATGTTTCAGTGCTTAGCTACTTGATTAAGAATTTCTTACCTGAAATGAGGGACCGATGCCCAATGTCAGCAGCAGACAGTGAGTGAATTGGCTGAATGATAGGCCAGTGCATTTCGAGAGGAACTGCAGTGCCTCAATGGATGTGGTTGTGCCCATAAGCAGGAAAGACCTTTGCACCACAATCTGTAATTCTGTGGTCTTGGATATGCACAGATGAATATTAAAACTGAAAAAGCCCAACTCAGTGAAAGTTCAGATTGTCTGGCAGCCACATTGACTGACTCCCTCTGGCTTCAACAAGCGTCTGAAAAATTAACTGTACTCTGTCTTACCTATGGGCATGCATTAAAGAATGAAATACAAAGTTCTGACAGTTGAGTAGATGTTTTCTCAATATTATCAGAAACCAACACTTCTAAGGATATTTACAGACAAGGCAAAAATCAAATGACCACTTACTACTAAGGAAGACTGTTTTTTTCCACTTGACCAATGAGTTTCAACACATTTCTCAGATTACTAGTTTACATAATTTATTTCATTCTTATTTTTCTTACATTAGCATCTGAATATTGTTTATGTTACTGCAGATTTTTAGGTAACCACCCCCTGGATTACTTTTCCCTAGTGTTGGAGATCAGAAACTAGTTCCTTTTTCTTTTTGTTTTCACCTTTTGTGCAGAAAATATTTGTCATTTTCCCTTCACATTTTTTTACTGTTTATCTTGAATGATAATTCTTTAAATTAATTGTCCATGTAGCAGGCCAAGTACCTGAACAGTTTCTTGAGGATTAAGCCTCTCACGCTCTGTGTTCCCAAAGTAGTTTACAGTGTTGATTTTTTTATTTTGTACAGTGACTGCAGTTAAGTCTGCAGCATAGCCTACCTGTGTTTGGTTTCAATCAAAGCACATATTGATGTTAGTTGTGCACTCAGAAAAATATTTTATATTTGGTGTTTTTATTTGTCTTCTTCACATTTGACTATTTTATGGTGTAATATTTGGTTCTGTTACAGCATGGCCTTGCTTGAACTTTTCTAATTTAGGCCTTTGCTATTCCCATAATGTTAAACAAACAGACCTAAATATGTAAATATAAAGTAGGTATACCAAATTATGTTTATAGTTTGTAATGATTGCACTGCATCCGAAATGGTTTTGAGAAGTTCATGAATGGTCCTGGAGAGTCTAATTTTCAGCCACATTCAGAATTAGACATTTTCATTTTTGTCCATTCACCCAAACTCCTCAGCCTACTCCATTAATTTTATAAAGATTTTACTAGATTACATTTAGGAGATGCTTGTATCCAAAGTGACTTGGATACACAGCAGTGAGTACATACATTTTCATACTTACGGAGTCCTCGACACAAGTCCCCTCTCTGGCTGGCTATAATTCATTACATAGGCCTAAATCTGGCATTTGCCAACTAAATGAAACCCTGGTGTGTATGAACAATTTCTTGGCAGTAGTATGTAAAATATAATTGGGTGTTTGTGAAAAAGACATCTCTTGAGTTTGAAGAATTGTGGAACGTTAAAACATGGCTCCATTCCCACCCATACTTTTTACCCCTTTCCCCAGAAATGCTGTAAGCCCAGTCAGTACGGAAAACAAAACTTGTACTTTTATCAAAGCTTTGCTTCCCTGGCTGCTTAATGTGTATCAGCTGCCAAATATGCATGAAAATGTCATGGTTTATTAGGAGCCAGTCTACTGAGTGTATGAACGGAATCACAGATTTCCAGGTCAGCTAGAGCACTGCAAAAGCGTCTTTCTGTCTGAAAAACATGTCTGAAAGTGCCACAGCTTTCTAATAAGAACTACAATCATCATCTGATCAAAATAAAGACAAGGTACAAGCCAACAAGGATTTTGTCCCAGGAACCTGTAATGTCTGCCTGAATGTGCAAACAGTGGCTAGAAAATCTTGATGAGTTGTTAGGGTTAGTTCAAGAATATCCTACAGACATGACCTGAAGAACCAAAGTATTCTGTTTTACAGAGTTCAGGCAGGAGGAGGATAATGAGAATGTACATCTTGCTTTTTATTTTTTCTCTGCACTGAGGGGAGAGTGAGAGGGGAGACTGCTAAGACAATACACACAGACTCACACACCCTGTTCACTTTTTGTTGTGTTACACATAACTTAAAACTGATTTTAAAAAACATCATCAATAATATCCCATATTGATCTGTGGCAAATTCAATTAATTGAACATTATTTAAAAAGGCACACATCTATCTAAGATTACACACTTCACAATGTCAGGGTAGAAAATATTTTTGTATTTTTTTGCTATAGTATTGAAAGTTTTCAGGAGTATAATGGTCTCCATCGTTATAAAATGGAAGACATTTGGAACCACCAAGACTATTTCTAGAGCTGTCTGTTCAGCTATTACGCCTCAGTGCCATGCGCTACGTCTGGCAAAAACAATGTGGCGCTCATCCCCTTCCGTATACCAGTTGGTAAGTATGGTAATAGGAGCTTCATGCTATGAGAATGCTTCAAAGTGACCAGAGCTGGGAGACTGGTCAGGCTTGAGGAAAGGATGAATGAATCAAAATACAGAGAAGTCCTTGAAGAAAACCTGAACCAGAGCACACAGGAACTTTTCGTTGTGTTTTCTCTGTTAATATGGGGTACTGCGTGTAGATTTGTGGCAACGTATGTTATAAATTTGTATAACATAACAATGTGGAGAAAGTGAGGGTACCCAAATACTTGAGATCTGAGTAGTTGAGATCCAGTGTTCTAGATTATTGGTTCTCTAATGTATTTAAACTATTGTTGAGCTGGCACACCTAATTCAACTTGTCATCATGTACTTATTAGGGAATTCAAAGGTATGTTCTGTTTGCTTGAACATTTGCCAAACTCTCACTTCACATTTTAGTGGGTGTGGTAAGCATCACTTATTTCAGTCACTTGAGATGCTACAGGGATGCTAACTTTAGGTAACTTTTTTCCCACTTTCATTGTATCTCTCACTTGAGTTCAACCCGACAGCTCCGCCCACCCTCAACATGTGCTGCACACCCAAGCTAACGTAAATTGGCCTAAAGAAATATTTTTCTTATAAAAACGTTACTTAATCAGATACGCATACAGAACAGTAGACAAGCTACACTCTGTTTTTTCTTTTTCCCCCATAGTAAATCAACCTTGAGACATTATCAATCAGACATTATCTATCTGAAAACCATCTATATTAGCATCCTTTCAACCTCTGAATTTTTCTTTCTTTTTTTTTTAAATTCGTGCAACCCCACACAAACCCCCCCACACAGACACCCCCCCTCCCCCCCAAAAAAGTTAGATTCTTTGACATGACATCATCCTCCCTTTAGCGTCTACAAAGGAATTAGCGGAAATGTCATGGCTGATGTCGATATTCATACACCGCAGTTGGCAATACTAGGTTTTGTCAGTTGTGTACCCTGGCATTAATTAAATAAAAATGTTGCTTATGATTATGCTTCTAATGCTTCCAACAAACTCAGATTCAATCATACAAAAATTGTTTATATATTTTAATAACAAAGGATGTTTAAAAAAGCCTGATAATGAATGGAAAATATTTAAATCATATGATAAATACTTTCTCTTTCTGTAATTGCACATCATACATTGTCTGGTGATTTAGTAAATTAGGTATTACTCTTCAACAAAATTACTACAGAGAAATAGTAATAAAAATAAAAATAACTTGAGCAAAAAAAACTAACATTATTATAAATATTACTAGAGCATATTGGACACCTATTCAGACGGAAGCACAATTAGTCTGAAATAATCAGGCACATTTGGGAATTCATCCTCCGGGTGGTTCTGAAATTAAATCAGAAGCCATTGAGTCTAATCGAGGGAGTATATTCCCCTCAAGGTCAAGAAAGGGCCGGTGTTCTTGAGGGTAATCCTGGGTATTAGCTACACGCAACTCTTAACACATCCGTATTGGATTACTGGAGAACAAGTGTTATCGATGTGTATGCTGTACACAGAATAAGAAACAAACCGCCTCACAGAATTGTGATATTACGCCTAAATGTGTATTAAGTCAGCCGAAGGATTGTTATGATCAACCACTACCAGTACTAAACGGATATGTAAGACTGAAAAGGAAAAACAAAACATTGGCATCTGGTTTTCATTTTCCCACTAGTCTTGGATAACAGAAATAAGAAAACATTTGGCAACAAATACATATGCGATCCAAAGGATTGAACCCACTACCCTGGTGCCATAAGTGCCACACACCACCAGCTGAACTATTATAATGGTGAAGATGAACGGTAATCTGTTCTTGTCACTATGCTTTTCACTTTTAAAGCCTGCCCTGCATGCGGCCATAAGTTGGCCCTGCTACAATTTTGTTCCTCATATTTTCCGATGATTTTATTACATCAGCCTACCCCTGTGGCATGGATGATTAATTGCCCTTTGTGTTGCAGCTTCTTTTTCATTTTTTGTCAAGCTAGATAATCATAGCTTTCTATAGGATTTGGGATTTGCCTCTTCTTTCAAAGTATTTTGATATTATTCTGTTCACTGTACAATCTATGTTCTCCCTCACTCTCCTATTCAAGACAATAAAATGTGGTGCAACATAAACAATACTGTGATAAGTAATGCAACATGAACAGCAGGAGTCTTGGGTAATTCAATGAAAGCATTGCACAAGTGTTTGTACCAGAGCATTAGCAAGGTTGCTGGTTCAAATCCCCAAGCTGACAAGGTGAAGAAAAACTGTTGTTCGGTCCCTGAACAAGACCGTTAACCCTAATTGACTGATGCCTAATTGGCATCAAGGTTTCTTCTAGAACCTCTCTATTTTGCTCCATTCAACTTTCCTTCAAGTTTCCCAGTTCCTGTTGCTGAGAAGCATTCCCATAGCATGTGGCTCCTTCTACCATGTTTCACAGTTGGCATGGTATTAGCCCGGTGATGAGTGGTACCTTATTTTCATCAGACTTAATGCCTGGCATTCAAGCATAATAGTTCAATGTCTGTGTCATCAGACCAGATAATAGTTTTCCTCATGATCTCAGTCCTTTTTAAGTGCTGTTTGGCCAATCCAGACCACATTTCTTATGCCTTTTACTCAGGAGTGGCTTCCGTCTAACCACTGTGAAATAAATGTCTGATTGATGGAGTGCTGCAGAGATGGTTGTCCTTCTGGCAGGTTCTCCTATTTCTGCATAAACTCTGCAGTTCTGTTAGATTTTAGAGGGTAGACTGTTTTCGTGCTGAATGTTTACCTGGTGCGTGAGTGCTTGACATGGAGTATAAGATTCCTGGTGTTACTGGGGCAAAAGAGACCTTTGGTTTCAGCATCCCCTGCTTAAATGAAGGTTAAATGAATAAAAACAGTGGCACTTGACTTTATGGTGACCTCCCCGACCAAAGCCTTTCTTACTGTTTACTTAGTTTTGCCGTATGGCCGGCTCAAGGAAAAGTCTGTGCTTTTTGTCATTATGGGGTATTGTGTGTAGATTGATGGCAAATGAGGTAATCTCTATAATTGTGTTATAGATTGAATTATGAATGTGGAGAAATTGAAGGGGTCTGAATACTTTCCAAAGCCACTATATGTACATAGACCAATCCATGCTGATCTTTAAAGCAGTAAATTGCTATAATGTGTATGATCCTATATCATGTTGCCTTCTCTCCAGGTGTTGGGCCGGTGCTTCCTGACAGTGATGCAGGTGCACTTCCAGTTCCTATCCCAAGCCCTGCAAAAGGTGCAGCCTGTGGCCCAGTCATGCTTGGCGGAGGCCCTTGCCCAGGCGCAGGAACGACGCAGCAGTGCCCGCTCCCAGAGCTCCTGTCCTGGGCCCCTCTCTGAGCTGGAGGAGGCATCCAGATCATGGAAGTGTGCAGCAGAGGTATGTCCAGGTGGAAGCTAGAGCATAATACAGTATCTTCTGAGGAACCTCCTGGTCTGACTTTGAGGTTGAAATAGGCTAGAGTTCTGTGTTCAAAATGTGACACGCTGTCTGGTTATACTTTTCTGTAAAATGAAATGCAGACACATTTTCCCTTTTAATGGGTTTGGATGTGTTAGCATGTATTGCAAATTTTTCCTTCACTGTTAACTAGGCTTACACATGCCCAACCAAACCCTAATAGAACTGGTTTCCATTTTGTGAGGGGAGCTTAGCAGGCTAATCCTGTAGCTAATCACAGGCCCTCCGGCACATTTGGAGCTTTGTCCTATACAGTGGAGCCAGAATGGACAATAGTAACCTGATTGATCTGTTAAGCCCTGGCATGTGGACTGTTAGCCCTGGAGGGAACCATGCTGGATATCCTGCAGGAATGTGCTGCTGCGGTATGGCCTGGCCTCACTGCCCTGCTGGATAGTTTTTGTAGATTGAGGCAGTCTACAAAACAGTCTCCCCTGTTTTGGAGCAGTTGTCTAGGTCCAACCCTGGCCTGGTGATTAGTTCATTGTTTTGCATTGATTTTGAAACTATGAACTGCCCTAATCCCACACTGGCAGATTTAGTCATGCATATTCTATACCTTGCTATAATGGCAAGATGTGCTGCTGGCTTTGTTACCTGAGATTGTGTGTTGTGCTCCAGGCCACGGGGCGTCTGAGGGAGAGGGGCCGTGATGGCTGCCTGGCAGGCATCCAGGTGCAGCAGCTCTTCTGCTCTAACAATCCTAACATCCCCGATCACCATCTGAAGGAGCTCAACGTGAAGATTGACAATGCCTTACAGGTAGCTGTGCCCCCTACACAATATTTTTCACCAGAGCTGGGGTATTGCTGTGCACAGCCGAACAGAAGTAGCATTGCAGAAAATGCAGATTCTCTTTCCTGTTTTAGGGGCTGTAGGTCTACAACCTTTTGCCAAATTAAACAAAATAAGGTGTTTCTGCCATATGTGGCAGACCTGGCTAGCTAGTCTAGCCTATTAGAAAACCTAGTTTAGTACCTAACTTTGTCTATGACTTTATTAGCTACATTGAGCTAGCTTGGCAGGGTTTTGTTTTTATATATTTAAGGCCTTTATCATTTTTTCAACTTTAAGATTCTCGCTGACACAAGCACACACATTGCTGTATAACTTTGACCTATTATAATTGTTTTAATTTGAGAAATGTAATAGGCTACATATTTTGTTTGCCATTTCATGATATTTTATCAAATCAGTTTAGTTTTTGTTTTGCTAGTTTTTGTTTTTTTTAAGGTGTAGACTTCTCTGTAACTCTAAAGTTGAATGTTGAATGTCCAGTAATTAATCAACATGAAGTGATATTTCCTGTTAAAGTAAAACATTTTAGATTATGTAGTTGCCTTTCAATTCAGTTGTGGTCAAATTAGGATATGTTTATTTGGCTAGTGGTTTTTCTGTTGTGTAGTCTAGCGTACTTTCTGGGGTCTGGAAGTAAACAAGACACCGGTCTTGAATTAATCTGTAGCCTACTTAACTAATAGTTAAAATTATGCAGTTAGTCATTTCAAAGTGTCTCAATAACTCCCCCCAGGACATGGGCTTCTGCTTTCATCAATGTGTCCATGGTATTTATATGAAAAGACTACATGAAGTAAAAGCTTAGAATGACAAATAATATAATTTCTTCCCTTGTCTTGCCAGGCTTATAAAGCAGCACTAGAAAGTATGGGCCACAGTGAATATGCACTGAAGGCGGGTTTTCACCTTAATCCCAAATCTGTGGAGGCAGCTTTACAGGTATGTTTACTTTAACCTCAGGTCATATTACAGCTCATTACAAACTTGAAAGCCTTGGATTATAGTGACTATGATAAGGGCATACCCTTGCTCTAATCTATTTGTACATCCTGTATTTTGTCTGTGTTTGCCTGTTTGCATGTATGTGTGTCTGTGCCTGTTTGCATGTATGTGTGTCTGTGTCTGTTTGCATGCATGTGTGTCTGTGTCTGTTTGCATGCATGTGTGTCTGTGTCTGTTTGCATGCATGTGTGTCTGTGTCTGTTTGCATGCATGTGTGTCTGTGCGTTTGTGTATGTTTGCGTATGCGTGTGTCTGTGCACATTTGTGTATACTTGTGTCTGTGCATGTTTTGCATGTCACCTTTTGGTTGCCTCTGTTGTAGGGTTGTTGCAGTGAGGCTGAGGCCCAACAGGCTGGCAGGATGCAGACCATCTCCCAGCCCATTCAGTGTGAGCTGCCCACCATCCCAGTGCAGATTGGATCCCACTTCCTCAAAGGAGTGTCCTTCAATGAGTCGGCTGCTGAGAACCTCAAACTTAAAACAGTAAGCGCTGGGGTTTGTTATAGAACATTCAGATGTGCATAAATATTTAATATGGAATCAGGAGTCATATCAGCTTTACGGCATTCTAATCTGCAATATTGTAATTGCACTCCTGGGGCCTCAAATATCAATATTATGTAGAAACTATCTGAAATTTAAACTCCTCTAAAGAGAATCTGCCAATCTGGATGCCGTCTATGGGCTTGTTTACATTACGAGGGAGAATAAAACTCTAGATCGGCTTATCTTGGTTTGCATAATCATTTCTATAGCATTTGAATTTACACCGGCATGTTCAATATATACCACGCTGGATTGTGGCTGTCAGTTGTAAGACAATCAAGCGATATGTGTGCACTGCACAGAAGCTTGATACAGTTCCAGCACAATTGTCCTCACACTTGCAGTCCTCTGGGGGGGATCTTTTGAAAATGTGGTGTACGCTACCTTGGAAGATGGTGTCTTGAGCTATCAATATCTGCTAAGTTAACAAAACAAAATCTAGCACCTCTTCTTATTCAATACATCTCAGAAAATGTAGCGTAATGTAAATAAGCAAACGTTCATATTGATAAATCCCACACTTAGTATGGAATGGATGATACACATGGCATACACATACATTCCTGCATGCACGCAAAAACCTCTGTAGTTAATTGTGATTTATCACAATTTTAGAATGCGTTCAGACTTGTATAAATAAACACTTCTGTTTAAAAAGCAGTGCATTACGTTAAAGACATGTTATGTGTTATTGTAAACTATGGACAGTGCTTGATTCATCTTTACAATACAGTAAGAAGGAATAGGGAAAGGTAAGACACTGCAGAGAATCTTATACAAGTCAGCTTTAAAAATTGCTGAAATGAAACCTAAAGTAAAACGACAACATCCCTGTATTCCAATCAGTTAAGGTTTACTGGGGATACTCATGATATAATGCTAAAGTAATACAGAGCTCTCTGAAGTGCAGACACTTGTTGTAGCAACAGTTCTGTACTTGGCAGCCTTATCTACCATTCAATGTTTTGTAGCAGCATCACACAAAGACCAAACTAATCAAGCTAAACTAAATTTGTTGCCAACAATCTTTATTTAAGTTATCTATTTTTATTAATTAGTTGTTGCAGCCTTAGAAAGATGTGACGTGCACTTTCCATCAACTCCACGACAAGTGGAGGTTCGACCAAGTTCAAATCAGTTGACCTAGGTTAGAGTTTAAAAAGTATTGTAGGAGGGTGTTAGCAAAAAACAGTAACCAGAGATAAAAATTCAGTGTGAAATGTATAAACAATTGTGAACACCAAGTGAATGTTTTTTTTGTAATCAGTGAAAGCTGCGACACTGCCCATGTTAAATTAAACAATTGTCAGGTTTAGGTTCTTGAAGGCTTATGCCCACATTCATTCTTGATTGTAAATTACTTTGATTGTTTTTTGGTGTAGCAGGTGGAACTATACTTTAACACTAGTGTAATGGTTGACGTTTTAGGCTACACTTTTCTAAAGGACTCTCTCTTTTGCTTCAACTTGCCTGATAAAATTATGGTATTCTAATTTGTCAAAATCCTAGTATAACAGTGGTTCCACACGTTCTCCTGTAGGCCTGGCAGCAATAGCTTTCGATTTGGAAAAGAATATTCTGTTTCATTATTCCTAACCCTAATGTATAATATATGTTGAGAAATCTACTAAATTACATTTCTTGCCTTTTTTATTTTGTGAAAGGTACAACAACTTTTTTGTTAGAGATTTCTGTCATGCACAATTTCCATTCAAGTGTAATCATAAACAGTATAGTAAAAACTGATTACTCATTATCCCTACAACATAAGATGCAATATTGTTAAATATTATATTTTGCTGAATAAATTGGTGATTTTAAGCTGATAAAGATAGTGATCAAAACATCTTGGGCTGGTGGAGGGAGCAAAATTGTATTTTTTAAAAATGGTTTGACACTTGACAATTTCCAATGGGTTATGATAATTTTCTGTTAAAGTAAAGGTGACTACTTTGAGATTTTGATGGTCTGCCGCTAATATGTGCAAGGATTGTAAAACAAGTTTAAAAATAAGAAAATGTATTAAATTATTTTTGTGTGAGTTCTGTACAAACAATAACCTATAATGACATATTGAAAAAGATTTTTGGAGGCTATTATGGGGGTAAAATGAAGTCAAATGAGTGGATTGTAAAGATGTGCTGGTGAGTTCATCCCAGAATAGTCGATTAATAATTTTACTTCTGTTAAAAAAAATAAAGGATTGGATTTGGTTGGAAGAATTACCTAATTGTTGATAAAAGCATTGTCATAACACTGGAACAATTTTTCAGTTAACAATGGCCATTGTCAGCTGCCTTGTCAGGTTGAAAAAGTGGATTTCAATTACTGTGAGGATTGAGGGCCTGGACTATTTAGTTTCGTAATTCTGTTCAGTTGTAGGTTAGTGTCTTTAAGAGGTGAATGTGACCCATATGCCCCCACCATACCTTTCAAAACTGAAAGAAGTTTGGTTTTGTCTATCTTTGTCGACGTTAGTGACTCGCATCAGTAGCTTGTGTTATCACACCGGTCACCCTGTTTTGTCTTCTCAGCACACCATGTTGCAGCTCATTAAAGAAGCAGTGGGGCAGAACGGAGTAACCCCCCGGGATGATTCCCCGGTCACTGAGGTCCTCAACCAGGTCTGCCCTTCCAGCTGGAGAATGGCCTGCAAGACTGCCGTTCAGTTACTGTTCGCTCAGGCAGGACTGGTAAGTGCACATCACATGGTCTGCAAACTATACAAATATCAACATTTCTTTAGATGTCAGCGAGGGTAGCAGACTCATTGGATAGATGTCCCTGCCTTGGCCAGATTCAGTTGACTACCTATCCTCTGCTTAGCGATGCATGTACTTTATAGGTCAGGGCCAGGCTGCAAGTTGTTGTCTATTTTGTAACTTAGACTCCATTGTTTGGGAAGTGTGTAATTGAGATGATAGGAAGAGGTGTAAACAACCCCATTGCAGACAGTGAAGCCAACATTCTTGCAGCATCTGGGTAAGGGATGGTCTGGGTGGATCTGCAAACATAACAAGACTGCTCTCACCCAGCCACAGCCAGAGAAAGCAGCAGTCCCCCACTACTCTACTGTGTTTATTCCTCCAGTGTTTATTTCCTCTATGCGGTCTGTAATATTTTCTGTGTCAGGCCTGGGGATTGTTCATATCCACCCGGCAACAGTGCTCAGTGTAAAACAAACCCTAGTAATGGATGGGAGCTTTACAACTCCTCATATGAGCTTTTAGCTCTGAAGAAGACTGACTGAGATTCTCCATAGTAGCCCAAAAGAGCTCCCTTTTACTCAGTGCACAGATCAGAGCACAGATCAGAGCACATCTGCCAGACAGTGAAAATGACTTTATTCTTTCCGGGCTGTTGTTCTTCTGGTCTGTGCTGCTTTTTTGTGTGGTCTGTGCTGCTGTTTTTTGCTCTCCCTCTCAAACCTTCTCTGTTTTACTCTACTCCTTTCTGTCACTGCCTGTGACCTTGTTGTGAGTCAGGGACAGGGTGGGTGGGGCTGTATGTGTCCCTCTCACAGGACTCGACCCTCTTACAGGCCTACGGTCCTGAGGAAACACCTGCTCTAAAAATAACAAAAGACTGACTTCCTGTGAGACAGGATGGGTCCTCCCTCATATGACCCGTTTCCATTTGTCTAGGAGGTATAGCCTTGTTCAAAGAAGTACTGAACATTTGTTGTTGTTGTTGCAGCCATTGTTTTTTTGTTTTTTTTACCGCGTTTGAGTAAGTTTGATTCACCCAAAGGATCTTACACTGCCTACGCCCACATGCTCAGAGATGTGGGCTGATGTTGTAGTGTATCTTATTTAATTATAACCATTATAACCACTGTCTTTTCTATGAAGATGTGTCACTGTGCAAAGAAATATCCTCTAGCTGCTTTGCTTACAGTCAGAGAAAGCAGAGATGCTTGCTCAAGCATAGCTGACTGAGCAAATGCATTCTATTAAGAGCTATGCTGATGCAGCTGTCTGAAGGTCTGTGTGTGCATGTGGACAGGTGGTTGTTGACACCGCTCAGATTGAGAACAAGGAAGCCTACGCTCCACAGATCACCCTGGAGGGCTCCAGGGTGGTGGTTCAAGTACCCTCCACATGGTGAGTAGGATTTTATCCTAGGTTGTCCTTTGCCACTTCTGTCCTCTGTGGAAACATTTTATTTGCTTCATTTACAAATCAATAAAATAAAAAATGAATTGGCTTATGGTACCTTTTATGTTCCTTAACATAGCAAGGAAGTATAAAAAATGAAAACATACAATAACACAATTGGCTATTTTGGCAATCTATATACTTTTCTATTCACATAACAATGCATTTTGGTGTTGAAGCGATGCATTTAAAAGTTTTTTTTTTGTCTTATTTAAAAGTTGATTTGCTAGTAATTTTCTGTCTCTTGTGTGTAGGTGCCTGAAAGAGGACCCAGCCACCATGTCTCTGCTGCAGCGGAGTCTGGACCCAGAGAAGACACTGGGCCTGGTGGATGTGCTATATACAGCCATCTTTGACATCAATAGGTGGAAGGAGGGCAAGTGAGTATATGTGTCTATTTCCTAATGCATTTTCACTTTTAATTACAGTAAAGGGTCACCTTCACACGGGCTCTGATTGAGCACAGAGGTAATCGTTGTCAGACTTTAGAACTACAGGTGTTGACATTAAGGGTTTTAGGGTGTTATGTCTAACTGACCACTCCCTTCGCCAGCGTACTGAAGCATGCAGTAAGAACATTGTTCTAATGAAGGTGAATAGCAAATTCATAAGTCTGTGTTGTTTCAAGTTCCTGCACACCAAGTTTAAGTTTACAAAACAAACACTAGGCAAAATAATTGTATTTTTCAACTAGCAATATTAAGTAAATGACATCCTGTTTAAAGGTTCAGGGACTAACAGACAACAGTGCTGTTTATGAGAGACCTGTTGTGGTACTGCAGCATGAGCCACAGTCAAATGGCGTGCACGCTGTCCCTCATTTAGACGACTGGCATGCATTATTTGATCTGTTTTATTGTGCTACTTGCTCCTGTGTTCAGGCTTGCCACTGTGTCTGTAAGTTGCCATTAAGAAAAGGTCTGTGGGAAATAGGGGTGTAACGGTACGCAAAAGTCACTGTTCGGTACGTTCCGAAAATGTAAGTCACGGTTCGGTACGATTTCGGTACAGTGAAAAAAGACATACCAAACAACATTTCTTTTAATTTATTACAAAATTATAAACTATGCCCATTGCCACTGTAGTTAAAGCTGCACTAGGTAGGTTTTTTTCAGGGGGAAAAAAACCAATTACAGCATTTTGCAATTACTCACCGGTCAGAAAGCCGTTCTGCACCAATGCCCGATAGAGAATGAAGTTCTGAATAATAATATGAAAAAGAGAATCAAAAATCTGTTCCAAAAAAACCCTCAAGAGTTCTATGTTATTGTTAACCTCGATAATGTTAGCTTAGGGTTCCTGGTTGCTAGCTATAGAGAGCTAGTCTTAAGTCCTCTTTCGCTTCTTTGCAGTTTTCGTAATGTATGCTGTAGTAGACAAGGGAGGAATTGGCAGTTTGTCATCCTTGTCTCTAGCTGCCATTATAGTTTCTTACAGTAAGCGAACTTCGCTCCCGTACTTACGCTATATATATATATATATATATATATATATATATATATATATCATCCAGGTAAAACGCGCGTTCACAAAATAAACCAGGGAGGAAAGCCCGAATCGCAGAAGGCGATTGGCTGGAACGGGATTGCTGGAACAGAATTGTCAGGAAAGTAGCGGCAGGCTCCAAAAATTATAAATTGACAATTCACTGGCACAGAACTGTCTGTGTTGCTAAACAACCCTTAGAGGGTCACATTGAGTTTTTTTACTGAACAAATCCTGCCTAGTGGAGCTTTAACTGGAAAGCCATATTTTTCCCCAAACTGGAGATCTGAAGATCTGGCTTGTCATTTGTGTTCGCCATATTTATTTACAAGGCTCCGTTACGTGTGCAAGGCTATTTCAGTTGCTAAGTTACGGCTCCAAGATCCATCTCCGGGGATACTGAGTTTAGAATGTTCGTTTCGCACACAAAAAAAGTAACGGGTGTGCTTGAAACTGCACTATATTCATTCGGATCATAATGCGTACCGAACCGAACGTCCTCTACCGAACGGTAAGGTGCGGATACGTGTACCGTTACGCCCCTGGTGAGAAATGTAATTTCCTCGCGCATGTATCATCATTAAAGAGTTCCCTCCCAAAGTATAGATTTTTTTAACAAACAGCATGGCTCACACATTTGTTCGATGCCCTCATGTTATTGTTTCACAAACCAATGTTAGTATTGATTGAAAATGCGGAGAGGGGGAGAATTGAAAATGTTATGAACAATTAAGTTGGAAGAATTGTTTTTGTAATTATGTTTGAGCAAAACAACATAGCACTATCCATTATGAATGCACGGCATTGCAGGGGATTTGCTTTCAAACTGAAACATTTTCTCTGCTCCACAACAGAATATATAGATTCACAGGAAATGTGCTTTACAAATGTAACAGTTTTCAAAGGTCTTTCTGGAAATGTCTGCAATTAAAGGAAATTGGCTTTAAAACTACACCACCAAAACCTTGGTTAAATGTACACTTCTGTAAAATTGCATAATAGTTGCAGCATACTGACCGTGCCTAGGGCCTGCACGTTACTGTGAAAACCGTCTTGGCACCATTGAGGGTTGGTGTTGGATAAGGGTTGCCTCCCCTTGTCGTGCAACTCCTTGTAGGTTGGACATGTGTCCTCCATACTAACAAGGCGTTGCTGCGATGGGAAGGGAAGGCCACAAGCATGGAAGAATTGAAATTGTAGGATGGCAGTATATTAGCTTTAAAAAAAAAAAAAAAACATTTCTACACCACCTGCCACCTAAGCTGCTTTGTGATACAGATTAACATTTTTTTAAGTCTTAAATATTGTATTATAATTGAGTGAATGCCTGCGTCTTCTCCCTTCCCAGAGAACAGGCCTTGCCCACCATTCAAATGCAGTTACAGAGGGAGAGCCCTGATTATGGCATGCAGACAGACCTGCCTCCTGGAAATGGCACCAAAGCCTCCAGTGGCTTGCCCAAAACCATCTCCAAGCTCACTTCCAAGTTCACCAAAAAGGCCTCGTCCAGCTCCGTGTCCAGCTCCGTGTCCAGCTCCGTGTCCAGCGGTGGTGGGGGCAGCTACTCCATCCCCAGCAACCCGTCTCGTAGCACGCTCTCTTCCAGCAGCAGCTCCGAAGACAAGCACTTCAAGAGCCTGGGCCACACTGTAGACGGGAGACTGCAGAGCATCTTACAGCTGGGCAGCCTGTCCTGTCCCCCGGACCCAAGCCAGCCCCAGAACGGCTCCGTGTGTGATGACCAGGGCATGAACCTCCCCACTGACCAGGAGATGCAGGACGTCATTGACTTTCTCTCAGGTTTCAACATGGGCAAGTCCCAGCAGGCCTCCCCTCTGGTCAAGAGGAGGAACTCTGTGGCGTCTGCCAACACTGCCGAGCTGAAGCCTCAGAGCGGAGCCAGCGACCGAACTGCAACCTCTCAGGCCATATCCCACAGTTCCCTGCAGCCCCCTTCCCAGAGCATGACCCAGCAGCAACCACCGCCGCCACAACAGCCACCGCCACATCAGTCCTCCCAGCAGGCACTGCAGTACTACCAACACCTTCTCCAGCCAATTGGTCAGCAGCAGCAGCATGCTCCACCTCAGCTGCCCTCCCAACAACCTCCACCCCAGGTTCTCCCCCAGCAGAGAGTGCCAAGCAAGTGGCTGAGTGGCTCCAGCCAGCAGCAGCAGCCTCCTCCCCCAGCAGGACTCTCTCCCCTGGGGCCCATCGGCCAGTGGGGCTCACCCGGCCTCCCGGACCTGAGCTCTGACCTGTACAGCCTAGGGCTCGTCAGCACCTACATGGACAGTGTCATGTCTGAGATGCTGGGTCAGAAGCCACAAGGTCCCCGTAACAACACGTGGCCTAACAGGGACCAGAACGAGGGGGTGTTTGGGGTGCTGGGAGACACCTTGCCCTTTGACCCTGCGGGTGAGTCATCTTTCTCCCTAACATCCACAAACCCAGTTTCTACTTCAGGCTTGTCTTGGCTGTGTGTTTTCTGTAGGGAGTAAATGATTTGAAAGAAATGGGAAGGTAAAACATTGTGCCTTACTTAAGATTTGGGGATTTGATCAACCAGAAATGCTCAATATAAATGCAGTGAGCTTACACTTTGTTGGTGAAAGTTAAACTTATTTGTCAGGCTGTCATACAGTATCTTAAATTTATATGATGAAAAGAGGCCACCTTTGAGACAGTATTATTCCCCTTCACTTTGCATTATCTGTATAACAGAGTTGTAAAAGAGACACAGGCAGGCAACTCACAGCCTCCTGGGATTCCATGCTAGGAGAGAACTATGTCAGCAGTGCAGTCTGGAGCTGTGCTGACCGGGCTGTTTTATTACAAAGACTTAAAAGGAAAAAGGAGACACTCGTGTTTCCTGTTTAGCACTGCAATCAGGTATTCATTATGCTTAAAGACGAGAGAGTGCTTTTTATTTTTTAAAGGGTGGTTGTGGTTTGGAGATGTGCTGCCATGAGTGCTTATATTCTCTCTAACAATTAAAGCCATTTGGGGTGGTGATATTGTGACAGGAAAATAGCTACCAGTGCAGTCATTTATTGATCTAGTTTGTCATTGTATGATTTTCTGAATGAATAGCAGTAATAATCCAGTGCATCCCAAGGAGAAAGCTTCATTGCCAGACTTTTCAGTCATGTCTTTTCCAAATCAGAACTGCACGACCTTACTATTATCTCTTCAAATGCAATGTAAACGTAGGCCATTGTCCGACTGTTAGCAGCTGTTTTCCTCCAGTGGTTGTTAATGTATTTTTATATTTTGTGCTGATTTTAGATTGTGTAAGATGCTATTTTTAAAGTGTAGCAGACTATTTATTTCGAGGCCATTGTGTTCAGCTGACTTATGGCTATTGTGTTTTTTTCTGCTATGATAGACAGTCTGGCTAAAGGGATTGAATTCTGGGGCCCTAACACAGAGAGAAAAGCTGAGGATGTCAGAAACTGAACTGAGGGTTTTCTCCCTTTCATATGCAGTTGGCTCTGACCCAGAATTTGCACGTTACGTTGCCGGGGTCAGTCAGGCCATGCAGCAAAAACGGCAGGTGCAGCACATCCGTCGCCCCAGCAACACCCGCGGCAACTGGCCCGTCCCTGATGAGCAGCACAGGACCTGGTCCCACCCAGAGTACTACAGCGAGGGGTATGTTAACAAACTCAGTTTTCCAATCACAATAAACTCCTAACATCACACTGATATTGTGGTACTATAGGGAGGGCTACATTCATTCAAACTTACGTCATCCAATCACAATCATCTCCTAACATCACATTGATATTTTAGTACTATAGGGAGGGCTACGTTCATTCAAACTCACGTTATCCAATCACAATCAGCATTGCGTATTGTTCACACATTTCACTGCTCTATGAACCTGTATTTCACATGACACGTCTATTGGTTGTATAGTTCATGCGCACATCACTTTGTAGATGTCTATAAAGTGTGCCAATCAATCATACATGACTCTATAGATTAAGTTATTAAATATTAAATGAGATGATCATATTGTTTTAAGTATTTATGTTCTGAATGAGTATGCCAAAAATATGTGAACAGGGAGGTGGTCAACAGCAGCTGGTCAGCCAATCAGGGAGACTCTGCAAGCTCCAGTGATGAGACATCATCAGCCAATGGAGACAGCTTGTTCTCCATGTTCTCTGGGCCTGACCTTGTTGCAGCTGTCAAACAAAGAAGGTACAACGGAGTCTCCCTCATAACAATCCTCTGTTAAATATACATATACCATGGGTTACTGTTACTTGTTCCATTGAATCTGATATTTTATAATTCATGAACTGTTGGTAGTAGTGTTATACATTCTAAATTTACTAGTAAACAACCAACTTTTAAGTTGTATGCAGTCCATCTCAAGACATTGAGTGGCCCTTTGGGTACTTCAGATTAACTTGCATTTCTAATTACCTATGTCATTATCATATGTCAAATATATTTTATATAATAATGGTATACAGTATTATGTTACAACACTTGTCAATCCATTTGTACCAATACTTTTGGTGCCCTGAAATATGGGGACCAGATACAAAAACTCTTTAAATGGTAGTACCAATATCTACACAAATACCCTCAAATAAAAGCTGAGGATCTATACTTTAATCTCACATTAATTGAGGTTTCAAAACTTTGAGTATAGATCCAAAAGAAGAAAATTAACGCTTACTGTGATACAGCATACAGTGCCCTCAGGTATTACTATCTAATAAAACAGTCATGGAGAATAAAATACTTTTGGTTGAAAAAAATACTTTCTTTCTGCCCTACTACAAGGTCCAATAATAAAATTAGCTCTGCCTAAATCCTTGAGTCATGTTGGATTTGGACTGTGCTGCACCTACTGTATGAAGGGCCTGCATGGTACAGTGCATTTGGAAAGTATTCATTCTTATTTTGACTTGTTCCACATTTTGTTACGTTACAGCCTTATTCTAAAATGGATTACTATTTTTTTCACACAATACCCCAAAATGACATAAAACACTGAAGTATCGCATTGTTTGACAACAAATTTCACACAAGTATTCAGAACCCTTCCCTCAGTACTTTGACGAAGCACCTTTGGTAGCGATTACAGCTTTGAGTACAGCTTTGGTTGAATTGTGAACGTCGCTGCATAGCCATTTTCAGGTCTCCAGATATTTTTGGATCAGTTCAAGTCTGGGCTCTGGCTGGGACATTCACAGATTTTTCACAAAGCATCTCCTGCGTTGTCTTGGCTGTGTGCTCTTAGGGTTGTTTTCCTGATGGAAGGTGACCGTTTTCCTCGATCCTGTCTAGTCTCCCAGTCCCTGTCACTGAAAAACATCCCCACAGCATTATTCTGCCACCACAATGCTTTACAGTAGGTATGTTATCGGGCAGGTGATGAGCAGTGCCTGGTTTCCTTCAGATGTGATGCCTGGCATTCACGCCAAAGAGTTCAAACTTGATTTCATCAGACCAAATAATCTTGTTTTTGGCAAACTCCAAGCAGGCCGTCATGTACCTTTTACTGAGGATTGGCTTCTGCCTGGCCAATCTACCATAATGGCCCGATTGGTGGACTGCTGCAGAGATGGTTGTCCTTCTGGAAGGTTCTCCCATCTCCACACAGGAACTCTGGAGCTCTGTCAGAGTGGCCCCTGGGATCTTGGTCACCTTCCTGACCAAGGCCCTTCTCCCACAATGGCTCAGTTTTGGCCGGGCAGCCAGCTCTACTGTTCCAAACGTCCATTTAAGAATGATTGACGCCACTGGGGGGACCTTCAGTGTGGCAGAATGGTACCCTTTCCCAGATCTGTGCCTTGACATAATCCTGTCTAGGAGCTCTACAGACTATTCCTTCAACCTCATGACTTTCTCTGAAGTGAACTGTGGGACATTATGTATACAACTGGGTGACTTTCCTAATGATATCCAATTAATTTAATTTAACACAGGTGGACTCAAATCAAGTTATAAAATCATGCCAACGATGATCAGTGGAAACAGGATATGCCTGAACAATATTTCAAGTGTCATAGCAAAGGGTCTCAATACAACATTTCTAAAAAAAAAAAACTGTTTTTACTGGGTCATTATGAGGCGCATTGTGTGTACATTTAAATTTAAAAAGTCTATTTTAGAATAAGGCTGTAATTTTAAAAAAATGTGGAAAAAGTGAGGGGGTCTGAATACTTGCCTAATGCACTGTATGTACCTCCCCAGGCTGAGGGCATTTAGGAGATCTGTAGCAGATTGACCCTTAATGCCAGCATGTTGTTTCATCTGCAAACCTCAGTTGGAGCCGTACGCTCCATTTAGACACCTTGATGAGCTGCAAAAACAGGGAAATTTAAATGTTGAAATTTTTGGCCATTGAGCCAATCCAGAGTAGACTCTTTGACTAGGCCACACTCCTAGGAGGCATGGCGAGATTTTGGAGCAACTTGCAGTCAGGGCTTTCAACTAAGTTTGGTAAAACAACCTCATATCCTGAAAATCTTGTGTTAAATATGAACTTGCAATAAACCTGTTTAAACTGTGCGACCGCAATGTATTAAATAGGCAATACTATGATTAGCTTTTAATAAAAACCGCAGGAGAAAACAATAATTACAGGAGTCCGTTTGGGAAAAGCTGTATCCAGTCTAAATCGTCCACTGCAATAACGGACATTCTGGGGTAATAATGACTTTACCAACATTCTGTAGTAATAATAGTCTTGTGGGAATATGGTTTACAGTAACTGTGGTAAATTCCTGGTAGCTGTTTACCCCTAGCTGTAGAGCTTCATGTCTCCTCTTGTGCCAGTAGAAAACACAGCTGTGGTGAGCAGGAGGTGTGTGCCCTGCCCTCTCCACCCCTCCATCACTTAGGAGATGATAATAATCAGGTAAGGTTTCTTAGGTGTCTTTTGATAGTATAGTAATTGGGTTTGTGGATTGAAGTCTTTGTCATGCAACACATTGTGTGAATATCTTTTACAAAATGTATTGTTTTGATGAACTCCTATTTCTATAATTTCTACTCCACAGGATAGCAAAACTAAAACATGGCCACCGAAGGCCCCATGGCAGCACTCTGCTCACACTCAACACAACACCATGCCCAATCCAAGCTCTTCCTTGTACCAGATGAACATACCCTCCAGCCAATGGAGCGACTCAATGCAGATGTTGCAGTCTCCAGTATGGTCCACTGCCAGCGACTGCTCTCCCTCTACCGGGATCTCCTCTGGCTTCTCTCCCTACACCCAGCAACAACAACAGCAGCAGCACAAACCCATCAGCAAGGGCTTTAAATCCTTTCCCATCAAACATGAGCACAGGCCTTCCTACCTTCACCAATACTGATACAGACCAAACAAAAGAGTCTGTTGGAAGGATAGAATACCTGTAGCTTTGTTACTGAAGCAAGTTCAGCTGAGACCATTAGTAACATCAGTTACCATTAGTAATGTTGCCCTTTTGGAATAACCAGTAAATTTAAAACAAATCTCTCTAAGTGTGTATTTTAAGGCAACATTGCATTGTTCACACTGGCCTAACATTTTGTATGTATTTTTCCATTTTCAAAGCCCCAAATTTAAAAAGGTTTTCAACTGCCATGTAAAAGCTGTGAGCAATGCATCTGTCATGCTGGCAGCAGTTAGTCCAGTGGTTGCGTCTCTCCCTGTGACAGTTTGTACGCTGACTGTGTTTCCTCAGACAAGAGCTTGAGACGTGCGGCCATCATCCACTGCTTCTGCAGCAGTCAATGTGTTACAGAGAGGACTTTAAGATGCAGGGGAGGGCTTCAAATGAGACACTCCGGTTTCCTCTTATAATTATACTGTGTCTACATAGCTGTAACTGCCAAATCTCATGTAAGATGACGACTCGGACTACAGCTAATAACTTCTGTTCCATTGCTTGTAAATTAAAAATAAATATAAATAATAATTTACTTCTTTTTATTAAGAGGCTTTGAGCAGGCTCAGCATCAATATAATAATTGCAGAGGTGTAATTTGAAAGAAATACACTACTTTTTCAACAACTGACAGTAAAAAAAAAAAATATAATAAAAAGCAGCAACTATGTGCCATGTTGGTATTAATAGCACTTCCAGAATATTATTTTCCAACCAAAGTGTTGTTCAGAAGGTGAATGGTGCTGAAGAGATAAATGAGGAGTATGACATTATTGTATCAATCACTAATAAAAAGAGCCCTAGTGTGTTAGGGGATTAATTTCCTTTTCTTTCCCTTATTGGCAGAATTACACTAACTCCTACACCTATCGTTGGTTTCTTTAAAATACAATATTTTCGTGTACAAAGATTGACAGTATTAATCTTATTTTTGTATTTTCTTACGTTATACCCATTGCTATATGTTAGTATAATATAGGCATATAAAACATTTTTTCCCATGATGTGAAAAGCACATTTCTTTCTTTACTACAGAGTTTACCTACACCATATACCGTATATCTAAAGGTTACCAAATATGCCATTATAAACACTAAAACATTGTGTGAGTAGGGTATTTTTGAGCCCATGTTTCTTCAGTTTCTATGGCTATGGGCTGTGTTTAAATGCCCAGAATGTTAACTTTGTGATGTTTGCTGATGCCAATGTTGCCTGTATTTATGACATGACACCATGTTTTCTGAAAACTAACATACTTACCATGTTTACAGAATCGTTTGCTGTATATACATATAAATATATATCTTTTTATAGTTCTGTGCTTTGCACAATCAAAACATTGGGTGTGTTGCTTTGTCTGTGTTATTTTCCAAACTGTTGCAGCCTTTTTTAAAGACATCTTAAAAGACCTTGGACTGTAACTGTTTGCATTTTTTGTCAAAATGGTTTACTAGTGGCTTCGACAGAAAAAGAAAATGTTGCCCTGACAGAATATAAGGGGGCTGCTTGGCTTATGTTGCTTATTGTTCTTTTGAGCTGGCAACTGAATCTTTCCAAGTGTACCAGCAATGCAAAAAAAAATATAATAAAAATTACTAGCTAGCAATTAAATGTGTTTTATTTTCTGTGACATGAATTTATCACCTATACTTACATGTGATTCTTTTTTCATAGGGGTGCATCGCAGGCTCAGTAGGCTACGTTCAGTTTTCTAGCTTCCTCTAGTGGCATGTTTGGTTAAGCAGAACTGAAGACAAGTTGGCCTTGGGCTAAGCATTAACATTCACTGAACCACTTTCAAGGACTAATAATTTGTATTTTCCCAGGCCACCATAAATAGTTTACTACATGGGTAGTAAAGGTATTTCTTCATGAAGTAGGTATCAAAGTCAGCGCTATAAGGAAGTAAATAACACCTGCCTGTTTTAGCTACACCCAACTAGTACTGGGTCACACCTTTTTCACCAGAATGGAGAGTATTTTAGGCATGGATTCTCGTAGACTAGATGGGTGTACCTAAAACAGGCTACTGACTATATTGGTTTTGGTAACAAAATGTAACCAACCAGAACTTGCCAAAAATATCATGAATACACAATTGTTTTTTGAAATACATGATAAAGCCACAAGCATATGGAAAGGGAATTCCAGTGACACACTCAGGGTTGTAATGGTGCTACTAGTGCTAGACAACATAGGAACAGAATACACAAAGTTGAAATAAATGTATATACAGTAGTCAGGCAGTATATGAGATTATGGGATATGAGCAGTAAGTATTCCCTATTCATCAGTTTACAGTAATGACCTGTTGAAGTACACATTTACTTCCAGCACACAGTTCCAGAACATGCATCCATCTAGATCTAGAGAGATGGGCAGAGTTTTGGCAGTTATATATTGCACCATCCGTAACCCTTTACAGGTACAGATGGAATAGAGCTGTACATGCTCACATTACAACAGTTGAAGGAAAGAGATGAAAACTCCCAAGTAGAAAAATAGCTAACTTTATTTTGTAATCAGAAATACTCAGAGAAATGTATACATTTTCATTAAGTTATTGGCCATTCTGTGTGACGCCTTTATGTCCATTCTGGGTTGTCAATGTTGGTGCCTCTCCAATGGGGACCTGAAAAGAAGAATTCTGAGTAATTGGCAAACAACTAATGCAATTACAGAAGTTTGCCTTTTTACTAGACCCTTATATACCTGGTGCTTACATACACCCGTTGTCCTGATCTTATCCACATATTGATTGTGGCCTCATCTTTTCAACAGCTGTAGATTACTTTAAAAACACTGATCAGATCTCATTAGTGTAAGTGGAAGATCAAGAATATGTCCCCTAAAAAGCATCTCAGAAAAGGTCCTAGGAATCCTGTTAAAGACTGTTCTAGGGCTAAAGAGTGTTGGTTATTGAAATGTGATTTCATTAATGAAAACAGGAGGCATGTACTATATTGTTCAATGGCTGTTTCACCCAATGTTGCTTCTTGTTTAAAAAATATTTGTAATCTGCATGAGTTACTGCTGCATGAATGTCTAGATTATTTATAGGTTATTTAAACAACTAGTACTTGTTTCTATCAATACTGCTGCTGCTACGCAAACAGAGCATAGCAGAAGTGTTAAGGACAACTCATGGAGTTCCTTAAATAACTGTCAGCTAGGTGAAAATTCTGACTAAACAGACATCATGTTTAGCTTTTATTTGTATTAATAGAGTAGAGGTAAAATATCTCTATACAAATTGTCAATTCTGAGACGCTTTGTGGATACAAGACATCAAAGTAAATGATCCATGTACCAATACCAGGTATGAACGGGGCAACTGGATGAGGAACGGGGCAACTGAATGAGGAACACATACATACATTGGTGGTTGGAGCCATGTTTGGGCTGGCATCGGCTATGGTTCCCAGGTAAACAATATTCCGGTGCAGGATCTGTTGATATCTGGGAAGAAAACAATTGAATTTGCATTTTGTTAATTAAAACATGACATGCCCTTACTATGGCAGGAAGCCCTCAGCAGGATTTACATCCAGCCTTCCCATAATATGTAATTCGTTATTTCCACTGGTGTAATCCCACTCTGGATTTAAGAGCTGGAAGAACATTCAAATTTTTTGACCATTCAAAAAGAAGAACCCTATCCCCCCATAGTAACACTGTTTGACAAATATTTCTCAACAAAATTAGTACACCACCACTCTAAGGGAAACACGGCTGTCACAAATGATTATTTGAACTTACTGTACACATTCCACTGCTCTTCCTTTTTGCATGTACTCCATTATGCATCTTACCAGCTGGTCATTTTCATCCAGCAACTAAAATTTTGAAAATATAAAAAACAAATTGTTAAAGCAGATGTTTAGCTACAGACAGTACATGCAATCCCAAGAAAACTGAAACATCCTGACTTGTGGTATTTTACTCTTTTATCATTGTTCCCCACCGATCAAATCGAATGAGGGACAGTGTAACAAGATCTTTCAGTTTGTTCACATGGGGTTTACAGGAAATGTCTCTGGCCCTTCTATGCATTTCTTAGACAAATCTTGGATGAATAATGAGTCTTAGCAATGAGAACCAGCCTTTTCTAAATTATGTTGATTGGCACATGCAGAAACCTAAAAAGTTAATTAACACAGGTGCTTGCAAAATTGTATAGAAAAATGCCAAGCTGCTTCTTAGCTCAGTGGTCAGAGCAACATCCTGCATCAAATGTTTGAGTTTGCAACCACATTGAGGCCATGGTTCATTGTTATAAAAATGTGGCCACTCATTCAATAAAACCAGAAAAGGAACCAGGCAAGCCTAGTTCAGCCGGCCTACAATTAAGTGATCTTTGCCCCCACTGGATTCGACCTTGGCTCTCCCACGTGAGCGTCTGTGTCTTTAAACCACGGTGCTATACGTTAGCCCAGTTTCGGTATAGCATCTCAACATTAGATCAGTTTGTCACACATCACACCAAGTTTGAATATTTCGCTAGACACCATTAACCATTGTGTTAAACTGACCAACGTTTCTTATTATGTTTGCCTCCACCACAAATAGCATATTTGAAATGTATGGCTTTTGCCACTGGCCGTTTTAACAGCTTATTATCCAGTAATAGGCTTACTAGTATCTAACTTACTACTTGCACTTAACACAGCCAAAGCTATTTCATGGCACAAAAACGTTCGTTTTTCTTTCATTCGTGAATGACATTCATACAGTAACTATCAACATAGGTGACAATAACTGACTTTTTCATCAAGTGAAAAGACGAGAGAATCGTGGAAACGCGTACTCTTTCACTGCCCGAGGGTTTTTTCATTTAGCCTATATTACCCCAAAAATCATGCACAGATGCGTACTTCGAAAATCCACCAGAAATAGTCGCAACATAACCGCGAACAGTTTTATTTCAGGCTTACTATAACGTAGCTACTGAAGGTTGTAGCCAGCGACGATTGTGTCTATCCGGAACAAATCCTAAAGTATAATTTGCTTTGACTGTGACGAGATTCGAACGCGAGACCTATTATGTTCAGGTCCGCGTCTCCAAACACTACGCTATTTAACAAGGGGTAGGTAATCAGTCAGTCAGTCACTCAGTAAGAGACATTCGCTCTTCTGGGCGGACTCCGCTTACGCGGTCTGGCAAAAACATTGTATTTTACCGATAAACAACTGTTTATGACTCAAGACTTAAATGCATATTCCCAGGAATCTGATGTTCTGGTGGTACTAAGTTGCTATAGAGCAGGGGTGTTCAAACCATTCCACGGAGGGCCGTGTGTCTGCGGGTTTTTGGTTTTTCCTATATTCCTATATATATTCCTATTGGTTCCCAGTTCACACCTAAAAAACACAGGTGAGGGTAGAAACTAACCAATTAGTAACCTAATTAGTCAATCAAGTACAAGGAGAGAGCGAAAACCTGCAGACACACGGCCCTCCGCGGAATAGTTTGGACACCCCTGCTATAGAGCAATGGTTCTTACTCTTTTTACACTGCATACCACCCAGAAAATATTTAATTTAATATACAGGTGCTGGTCATATAATTAGAATATCATCAAAAAGTTGATTTATTTCAGTAAATCCATTCAAAAAGTGAAACTTGTATAATGTATACATTCATTCCACACAGACTGATATATTTCAAGTGTTTATTCCTTTTAATTTTGATGATTATAACTGACAACTAATGAAAACCCCAAATTCAGTATCTTAGAAAATTAGCATATTGTGAAAAGGTTCAATATTGAAGACACCTGGTGCCACACTCTAATCAGCTAATTAACTCAAAACACCTGCAAAGGCCTTTAAATGGTTTCTCAGTCTAGTTCTGTAGGCTACACAATCATGGGGAAGACTGCTGACTTGACAGCTGTCCAAAAGACGACCATTGACACCTTGCACAAGGAGGGCAAGCCACAAAAGGTCATTGCTAAAGAGGCTGGCTGTTCACAGAGCTCTGTGTCCAAGCACATTAATAGAGAGGCGAAGGGAAGGAAAAGATGTGGTAGAAAAAAGTGTACAAGCAATAGGGATAACCGCACCCTGGAGAGGTTTATGAAACAAAACT